>CM065391.1:1920000-2215000 GCA_033060915.1 Euryodendron excelsum | reverse complement strand
ATATGATTATCCATAATAAAGAAAAAACAATAATACAAAACATTTGTAAATGTATGAGTATTCAGGCCTAGTCCATCTGTAAATAATAGTCAGTGGGAGAACCATTCGTTCATGAAAATTGTAAACTTGACGAGACAATAGCAAACAGAGGACCCTATAGTTTGGCAAGTCGCCAACACCCTCGCGTGTGGTTGTTGCCTCCATTCGGTAACCAATACTGGAACGAAAAGTACTTGAGCCCTAAAGACTATTATGGTGGTCTACAGCAAGAATGGGTAGTTAGAGTTGAGGAACAAAAACGACTAGTCACAGATCTGCAGAACTTGGGGGCTAATATCCCTCGACGCATATCTCAAACAATGTGGAGCCGGAACATGGAGGAGTACGAAGAAGCAGTAGCAAGGATAAAAAGGGAGAGCAACAAAATACTTATGCAGCGATGCCGATACTTTATGCTCAAACTTGCTACTGAGATGGCAGAGGCAAGCGGGAGACAACTTACATTCGAAAAACACACCAAGGCTCTAAACAATGAAAAGTACCTATCGGACTACGAGATGTCAGATGAGGATTAAGAGTTTATTTAGGCTTTGGAACCACATTGACCATGCCCTTGTTCTCATTTTGTATGTTTAGTTAGTAAGTAATTTGTCTATCTACTACGACCATAGTAGTCGCACATGTAAGCTATTTCCATTTGTAACGATGAATATAGTAATGAGAACTTGCTGGTCATAGTATTATCACTCATTGTATCAAACTACAATACGAAATACATGAATGCACTTGAAAACATAGGCAATTCCTTACATGGTTACAATACAAAGTACAACTACAGACATATGCACATTTAAACATTCTCTTCGTTAGGCATCTGGATGTTTGATTGATATTTCTCTTCATTACTAGCTTACAAATGCATTTCCCATTCATCTATAAATCCATCTTTCTTCTTCTCATTTGCGGATTGAATAAATGACCATCGTTGATGACGCTGTGTCATTCTATTTACTTCTTCACGGAAACGGTGCAACGCCATTTGTAACAATTGAGGAGTATTAATCGACATATTCATGACTTTACGACAGGGGATTGGAATATTCAAACCTCAACACACTTTTACCAACACTTCGGCCTCCTTAATACGATATTAGTATTCATCGTACATTATGTTGACAGTGTTACGTGAGTAGCATTTATTAGGGTCCAAAGGATACTCCTACTCGTCATATCCAACCCAATGTCGACCTGTTGCCTAAAAAATATCACTCACTGTATAATTCATGTTTGAGTTGTATAATTATGACCTACTCTTTATATAGGGGCAAGTGGTATAATTGTTACATGTGAAGCATTCTGTTATTCACATGTGAAAGACTTCGCCTTGGATGCCAATTGGTGGTACCATTCACATGTGAAGGCTGTGAAGGATGTGACAACTATCTGCGGGTGTGCCGGATTTGACCAAAGGCTGTGAAAGCTGACAAAAGGTTGTAAACTCTGCAAGATATGACTAAAGGCTGGGATCGATGTCATTACTCTTTGCAGGTCATGTGAAGGATGTGAGTAAAGGCTGTAAAGTATGTGCATGCTGATGAATAAAGCCTATGAAGGGTGTGACTACCTTACCCAAAATGCTAGGCTTTTGACCAAAGGGTGTGAAGGCTGACAAAAGTTTGTCAACTCTGCAGGCCATGTGAATGATGTGACTAAAAGATATGACTACTCTTTATAGGTCATGTGTAGCATGTGACTACTCCATCAATGCGAAGAATGATGTGATTACTCTTAACAAAGATATAATGACTGCTGACAAAAGACAATGAAGGATGCTACTAATACGCCATTGTTCAATTCAGATAATGCAGTGCATAAATAAGATTAAGTTCAAATACAAGTATAACCAAGTAATATCTTCAATACATCCAGAAATAAACAACCATCATACATGGCTGTCTACCCTCCATTACACAACTTAGGCAGTCCGGTTTGGACATTTACGCTTATCATTCCCTTATTCCTTACAAATACCGCAATGATTAGTTTGTCATTTTCTAGAGACAACCATCTCATTGTGGATTCGTTTTGTATTTGGGCGGCCGGATGTGACTTCTCGTCGGCAACTCGGATCGGGTATGACCTTAGGACCATCATATGCTGCTCAATAATACTTGTGCACCATCGGTTCAAAACTTATTTTGTACACGGGAGAGTAAACGTCCATGCTATACTGGGAAACAATTAAGAGCCATGGTTGTCTCCCCGATTTCGTGCACACTGCGAGCATATGAGAACAAGGATAATGATAGACCATCTATTTTTCGCAATCACATGACGGGGGATTCAGAAACATCGCATATTTGTTATTTCCTTTTGTGCCTGCTGAATTTGTAACCACCTCAGCGGAACCCAGACCCCTGTAATTGAATTATAATAACATGATCATTGTATTACGCATTTAGACGTATAGAATTCTAACAATAGGCAACACAACTATATATACTTTTCAAAATTTATGACATTACCAATTGAAGATAGTTATGCGATGACTTGCTGATCGAACTTGATACTCTTGTATCTTTTCTTGCACTTCACTTGCGTACCTCAAACCCTTACTTGAATCACGCTCATTTTTCCTTCGTCTGTTATTGAAAGTGTTAACCAGCCGGTAGAAGGTAACCTGAACACATGCAGTTATGGGCAAGTCCCATGCACCTCTTAATATTTTGTTATAGCACTCTGAATCATTGGTGGTTGTAACTCTTCAACGATAACCTCCATCATATGCCAATGTCCACTTTGTAGGGTCCCTTCTGCACAACTCATTGTACGCCAGCTCACATAATTTTTTAATTGCTTCCATTACCTCGTTGAACTTGCATACTGGATGGGCATTTCTAGCTTTCCATATGAGATCCTTAACTTTAGCGTTACTGAACTTTGTTTGGTAATTACTTCAAAAGTGCCTAAGGTAATATTTATGGAATCCAAGTGGTTGCCCTTATCGTGGTGTTTTCCATTCACGTTTGACGGCGCTTAATATGGCGGCATGTCGATCAAAAATCAAAGTGATCCCTTCCTACCCTGGCATAATAACATGCATGACATTGTAGATAAATCATGCCCAATCACAATAGTTTTTTTTATTCAACTAGGGTGAAAGCTAAGGGAAAAATGTTTTTCCTCACAGTTTTAGCCGTAGCAATCAGCATAACTCATGTGTATTTTCTGTAAAGATGGATACTGTCGATACCTATCACTGGAGGGCAGTGCTTGAAGCCTTCACTGCATGGCCGAACTGCCCAAAATATTCTGTCTAGAGAAACTTCTCCCATTCGTCCAATGTCACATGTTTCTGAAATCACAGTCGTGCCCGGGTTCCTGCACTGCAAGGTTCTCATGTACCTTGGAAGCTTTTCGTATGACTCATCCCAATCACCAAATACCATCACAATGGGTTTTGTTCTTCTAAGCCATGCTTTCTTATAGGACACTGTGAAGCTAGCATTATTTGTTACATTTTTCACTATGGATGCTATCTTCCAACTAGGGTCTTCCTGTACACCACAAGATCTAAACGAATACTTAAACTTTATAAAGGAAGCGCATGATGACATAAAATTTTGATTAAATTGAAAACTTATAACAACTTACCGCAACTTGGGACATAATCATGTGTGCAATGAATGTCAAATTCAGATTGCGGTGATCCAAGCTTTCCATCCCATGTAAATAGGTATGTGGCACGGGGTATTGCGTGATCTCAAAGAAAGTATGATTCTTCTTTAAACATACACGCAGTTTGCATGGGCAATTGTGAGTGCACCTGATACTCCATACTTTTTTGTTTGTTTCCACAACATAATAATGTTTGTTTTTCTTCACATGATACCAGTTACATGCACTAATCACTGCATTTTTATCTCTGAAAATCATCCCTTTTGCAAACTCCGGATTTGCATCTGACCATGTCGAACCGCGATCATATAAATTTTGACCAGTTATGCTATCGTCTACCCCATCCAAGTTTGTAAAAAATGGCACATGAGTGTCATTCAAGTCAGCAATGTTCACTTGTTCGTGTCCATCGTCATTGGAGTCGATATTTCTTTCATTTCTCATCAAAACATCAACATCTTCATCTGATTCAACGGACTGAACATCGCCATCTTCATTTACCCATGTATCTATCCCATTTAAACCACTGAACTGTTCCACAGGATCCATACCTCCTACACCAGGACCTCCCACTTCTGCACACCCCCATTGGCCCGAACCATATTCTGGGTGAGGTGTAGCTGGAATGTGAAAATCTTGAAATTGTTGAAAATTACTCCAGCCCTCCGAGTAATTCTCATTTGGGCTAAATAGGTTAGACATCCGTTGCCCCGACGTATCTGTACCCTGTGCGCTTTGACTACTCTGCCCAAGTGTAAGCATTCTAGTAAATGTCCCCAACGTCGATACATCACCTGCCCGCATTAAAAGTTTACCGTATGACTGGACATCTCCCCAATTCACATATGCACAACTGACAGTGGTGCTCATTGTGCTCCCCTCATTCACAATGTATATTTCAATACAATGCAGGTCACTATATCTCAAAGGGAGATTCAAGACAGTTTGCAATGTCATGTCGACATTTACCGACAACTTCTTATATACCAGGACTTCTCCAATTCGTCGATAAGGGTATCTACATATGAACTTTATATTCACATGTTTTCCGTATCCAGTCATTATTGGCTTGATCATTTCCCGTAACCTAACAAGTGAGGTTTCTAGTTCTATATTATAGCAGTCGCTAGCCTCTATATCACAGGCTATGCCTTCTCACCGATTTTTTACTATCTCCCCTTCCTCTTCGAAAAAAATAAAACATTATCATTGTCGTTATTACTTAACTGTGCCTACCATCAAACACATATAATTTTAACCCACCTCATTAAGCAGACTTTACCTTACTAAAAAAGTAAAAATTAAGGGAAAAATAATCAATTACATATCTACAAATTTCATGCTAAACAACACAGCTACATAGCATGATAAGTAAACATATGGTACTAATGGTATCTATTAACTTTGGCTTTGTCTTTATGTTTATTCTTTACATTCATAACATTGTTGATAAAGACATGAAACATTTTTAATGTTGTTTGTTTGCAACTCTCTCTAGTACATTTACTTTTAGTTTCTTAACCTTACATTTTCTCAGCTACCAAACTGGTTCTAAAAATACTAAAGTTTCTAAAAGCACTAATTTCATACAGCCTGTGTAGAGACCTCTCGTTGATGTGACTAAAATATAACTATTCACATAGCCTAAGCCTACAACATAGTCTATTATGGGTCCTATTCACCTATTGATAACTAGTTAATTATTGTTCAAAAAATGAAAATGAAAATGAGAGATTCATAAACAAATAGGGGAGAGATCTAGAGAGAGCATATTTTAAAAGTTAGCGTGAGGCTTGACAAGAATGTACAAATATTTAATTACTTAGCATGCATCGAATTGTCATTTATAATAATTTTTTGTACTACTATACCAAAGCTATTTCATAAAAATAAAAATAAAAATAGTGCAAGTAGTAGCAAATCATAGAATAGTTTGGAAACAATGTTGAAACATATATGACCTATTGTATGATAGTTCAAAATTGAATCTATTTATGAATTTAAATGAGACACATTATTGAATGTATATAAATATATTTTGTTGGGAGTGCTGTAAGCACAATTTTTTTTTATAAATTTTATGAAGCTTAAAATTTTTTATTTATATACATTACTTCTAATTTTTTTTAAATTATTAAAATTTTAAAATTTATAGATTTTAAATTATGTAATTGAATGTATTTCAAAAATTATTTTAATGTTTCTTCAAAAATTAGACTATTTTAACTTATTGACTGTGATAAAGTTATTTTCATAGTTTTAAATTTTATCAATGTATAGTGACATATTGGTAGAGAAAATAGAAAATGAAAACTATAATCGACAACAGGAAATATCACAATAAGAAATATAAAGAGACATTTATGTATAGATTAGGTGTCAATCCGTGCAATGTACGGGAGTAAGAGTTGTTCCAATCATAAATAATTAATTTAAAATTCACAATAATTAATTATACAATCGTGTCGTATATTTAAAATATAAATAGATATTAACATATATGGTATTTTATTTAATTATAATCACATTTTTAGCTATTAAGTGTAGAAAAAGTCCTGATAATCTGATATTATATATATATATATATATATCTTATCTATCTTATAAAACTAATCTTATCTTATATATATATATCTTACAAAATTAATACATCGTATTGTATCTCTAAAATGTAAATAGATATTAATATATATATATATATATAATATTTTATTTAATTATAATCACTTTTCTTTATAGATATTAAGTTCAGAAAGAATCCTGACAATATAATATGATATATATGTATCTTATCTATATTACAAAACTAATCTTATCTTATCTTATATATATATCTTACAAAACTAATACAATAAGTTTAATAAAATAATAAATTCAATAATTATCTAATAAATTACCTCTGTGACGTGGCATTTTAAAAGTATCTGAACATTTAGAGTGCCACGTAAGAAAGAGACAAAATATAAGGGTAAACACAACTTATATATATATATATATATGATTTGAATTTGAGTTAATCTAGATTTGAGTTTGAGTTAACTCTAGACATATATACAAGAACATAAAATTAATTACAAGAAAATTTGAATTTGGTTGCAAATCTGAGTAAATTACATGAACATTATGATCACAAATATATATACATAAATATCATCTTCATCTTTAGAAACAAATATGTATTCATATATGAATGTATATATAGAGAGACACTGTATATATCACGAGTTTCTTCAATCAAAATATATATGCCTTTGTCGACCAGAGCAAGAGAGAGTGCAACTAAGAGAGAGAAGAAAGCGAGAGTGAGAGCTTGAAATCGATTCAAAGTGAGAGAAAGAGATTGTGATGAAACAGAAAGAGAAGTCTGGGTAGCGGCGTGGGAGAGAGAGGGATTCACGTGTATTTAAAATAGGGCATAAAAACGCCATTCCAAATGACGTTTTTTCTAAAAAAAACCGCTATTTGAAATAACATTTTTTTTGAAAAAAAAATGCCATTTGGAATGTCTTTTTTTGGTATATTTTCCCCAGAGTGTTTTCCTATTTAGAATAATCCCAACATAACTTGTTTAGACTACAATCTAAAAATACCATTTAAAAAGACGTTTTAAAAAAAAAAGCTATTTAAAATGATCCTTAATCTAAATTGCTGAATAAAGTTAAATTACGATTAAAAAATAAACAAAATTTTCACCTTTTTCAGGAAAATTAGCCCATCTCTCCCCCAACTTTTTGGCAGTTAAAACCGAAGGGCACTTCACATCCTCTCTCTCTCTCTCCTTATTCAGAATTTTCTCAACTGGGCATTTCGTCCTTCATATTAAGTCGATCTTTAAGCTTCATTTTCTCATCTTGTAGGAGCTTCTTTACGTGGGATTCTTTTGGGGTTTGAAGAATTGTTGGTCATAGCGCCACTATCCATCTCTCTCTCAGAATATTCTCAATTGGGTGTTTTGTAGTTCCTATTAAATCTATTTTGAAGTTCATTTTCTCATCTGGGTACCGCAGAACTGGCATTGTAGGAGTTTCTTTGTATGGGATACTTAAGAACTGTTTGTGATGTCTCATAGCTCAAAGTCGGACCAAATGCCAACCAGTGGTTGCCCCACAGCTTCAGTTGAGTTGAAGCTATACCAAGCTTTCATCTTCGCTGTACCAATCTTTTTTATTTTCATCCTCCTCTTCTCCTTCTATTTGTTCTATCTGCGTCGCCGAAGGGTCGATTGGTCGTCGCTGCGGATGCGAGCTTCATTGCAAACCACGCATGACATCTCTAGGGTAAGATCATTGTGCTTTGTTATGTTTACTCTTTTCTTTTTCCTTTTTTTTTCTTTTTTTTTTTGGTGTTTTCTCCCCCTTTTCTGGGCGTACTTTATATGTATATACGAAGGGTGAATTTGTTGAATCTTTGTTGATTGCGATTTGGCAGTCTGAGTTGGGATTGAAGAAAGAACACAGAGAGATGCTACCCGTTATTGTATTCGAGGAGAGCTTCTCCGTTAAAGATACACAGTGAGTAGGCTTTCTTTCATAGGTGTTAATTTTGTTTGCCCTCACCTTTTCTTTTTTCTTTTCTTTTTTTGATTAGTTTTGTTCTCCTGCATTGTCTTATTGCTACTTGCAACTCTCTCTCTCTCTCTCTCTCTCACACACACACACACACACACACACACACACACACAGAGTAACCTGTAATCTCAAACTTATTCTGTCTAGATTTGAATGATTGAGAGATTTAATCTACATACTAAATATTTCAATTTAATGATCCACGAATAAAGGTTTGGAAATAAAGTCAACTAGGTTTTGCCGACATATTTTGTTGCAAGTGAAAAGAGAGCAATTGCTAGAACTTAGTCTCAGCGTGTTACAAGCTGATTGCATCTCCTACTTTCTGTAGAAAAGAAAGACATATCCTCTTGATACAATTTAAACTTTTTGATAATATAATGGTTGCTATGAATTAAAATGGAATAATTGTTTGAATGTTTTTTCTTTGCCTGATGTAGATAGTTGTTTGGCTTGCTTTCAGTCTGTAACGAGACTAAGTCCGATATTTGTGAAATTTGTCATAAATAGTGTAAACCCTGTCCAAACTTCTCAAAGGAATCTCGGGATTCATAATGTGGAATTTTATTATGTTTTTTTATCAATCTTTTTCATTAATTATTTGCCGGGTTAAATAAAGGAGGAGAAGAAGAAACAATAAAACAAAAGCTGTATTAAGTGACTAATAGCATTTAGTTGAACTTAAAGAGTTCAACTCTTCTTTTTGTGCTTTTTTTCCTGGTATTTTTAACTTATCTGGGCAAAATCTTGCCCTGCACTTATCAGAAAAAACTGTTTCCTTACATTGTCTGTAAGTACAAAACGGCTTCTGAGAAATTGACAAGTACAGTTGCTGGTCTTCACAGAGAGAGTTCCCTAAGCAACTCATATTAAAGCCACTATGTCAATGAGAATGCCGCGACTTATGACTGACTATCTACTATTGCGCACGACTTCCACACATGCCATGAGGTGGATTCTGCATTGACGAATGATAACAGCTAGCATTGGTTGCATTTGATATATGGAGCACCTAGATGAAGGCTGGATTGTTTAGAAAGAGAGGAGGAAGGACACACACAACAAAATGTGCACGTGTTTAGGCTTTTGACAGTGTATGTGTCCCTTCCACCTTACAAGATATGGAATGACCAAAACGTACGAAGAAATTCGACCATGATGTTCAGCACCTCAATTAAAAATAAGGGTAATAATCTGTACAGTGTTAAGATAGAACAGCTCACCATTTTAGTATTGATTATCAAATGATAGCATATAAGAATCAACAAGTAATATGAAATAGAACAGGATCATTGTTTGAGTGTTTTTTCTTTCCCTAATGTATAGTTGTTTGGGTTGATTTCAGTATGTAATGAGACAAAGTCTGATATTTTGGGGAATTTTTGCTAAATAGGGTAAAACTTTGTCCAGACTTTTCAAAGGAAGCTCAGGATTCATAATGTGGAAATCATATTAAAACAACCCTGTTAGGTTTCTTTTTTTTTTTTCTAATAATTACTTGGTTGGTTAAGTTAGAGGGTAGAAGAAAAAGCAAGAAAACAAAACCTGCGCTAAGTGATTAAAAGCATTTAGTTGAACTTAAAGTTCAATACTTTTTTATTTTTATATTTTTCCTGGTATTTTGAACTTGTCAGAGTGCAATCTTGGCCAATACTTATCAGCAAAAACTGTTTCATTGCAGTCTGTGAGAAAAAAATGGCTTCCAAGAACTTGATAAGTACAGTGGTTGGTCTTCACAGACAGATTCCCCTAAGCAACTCATATTAAAGCCACTACGTCCATGAGTAATGCTGCGATTTATGATTTGATTATTTACTAATGCCCACGAATTTCACATGCCGTGAGCTGGATTCTGCCTTGACAAATAATAACAGCTAACATTGATTGCATCTGATATATGGAGCACCTAGATGAAGGTTGGATGGTTTAGAAAGAGAAGAGGAAGGATGCGCACATCAGAATGTGCAAGTGTTTAGACCTGTATGTGTCCCTTCAACCTTACAAGATATGGAATGACCAAAACAAATGAAGAAATGTGACTTGGACGTTCAACACCTTAGGCTAAGAAACATGGACATGGACGTGAACACTCAAAATGGACACACCAGTATGACGATTTTAAAAAAATATAGGACATGACATGGCGATAACACGGCAAAATATAAATTTTATATGTCATGTATAGAAATATTTGACTCAAAAATAATAAAAATTTGCAAGATAACACTAATTAGAATTAAGTACTATGTATTCCATAGCTTAAATGTTAAATTAGGTATAGAATCACATCGTTTTTATTTTACAATTGAATCACAAATTATTTTCTTTGAACTTTATGTCCAAGTGATCGACACTTGTGTCTAAGTGACGGAGTGTGTCTTCTAAGTGGCCGAAGCGTGTCTAGTTCTAAAAAACAAAAATAAAAAATATAATATGACACATTTGGATGTTTATAACACGTTTCGAGGAGTGTCCGATGAGTGTTATGTCTGTTAAAGTGTCCGACACAGACATGACACCTTCTTACAAGTTTCCGTGCTTCTTAGACCTCAAGTCGAAAAAAACAAAAAATTGTAGAGTGAAGATTAGAACACTGCACCATGTTACTACTGATTATCAAATGATAACATACAAGAATCGATAGGTAATGAGAGATTATAGATACCAAGTTCGGGTAAGGTAGCATTTGAAGAGATACATACAGTTGTATGAATTTTACTCGGGAGAATGGAATTTCTCACTTTACTGATACAAAGTGAACCACTGCAAAAGGAGCTTATCCAGTTATGGAATTATATTTTTTTGTTGTTATTGTCAACTCGTTAGCAATGATAAGTTCATGTTGGCCCATTTTGTTTTCGTCTTTGATATCATCCAAAAAAAGATATATTCAAGCAGGGCGGTTTATTTGAAAGTATGCTTATCAGAGACTCAGCTCTCAGCCAATTCTTGTCCTTAACAGAGCATCATCAAGTGCCAAAGACTTTTGAAATGCGGATAAGCTCTGGCAAGTTATATACTTTCATGAGGACAATCTGAAAATTTCTTAACCAAGTCATCATTGGCAATGAATTTGTTGATACAGGCTAGCTGGTTATTAGGATGTCAGAGAACCCCATTCTGATGAATTGTGGTAATGAAAAGCTTTCAATACGAGGGATATCCTGTGATTTGCTATTTTCTGGAATTTCGGGCCAGATTTTGTGGACTTTCTTTTGTTAAGGGTATTTCAGCTTATTGAGTTAAATTATCAGTTTCTAGTATTAGACTCTGTCTTATCAGTCTATCCCACAAGAATTACTAGACTTAACACTGCGTGGCTATAAGCTTGTGTTAGTTGTCATCTTTGTGGAGGGTGCAAGTGTATTAGATTTAGAGTTAATTCTGTAAATCCATTTATATGAACAGAAAAACTGGAGAGGCAGACAAGTTTACTAAACAATTATTTCAATTGTAGAGATTCTTACTTGTGGAGCTTTCTTGGGTCTGGTTTGCTCTAAAGTCCTTGTTTGCCTTCCTTTGAAGATGGTGAATTCATTTTTCTCCTCCTTCTTGTTGCATCAATTTGACTGATTAAATTCTGAAATTAATCTTTATAAATGACCTGGTCAGTACTGTACACAGATTTAGTAATTCATGTTTATGGAGATTAATAGGGGCCTCTAATTTCTTAACATTCCTTTAATATATGTATATATATATATATATATATATAATGAGGCACCGCTCCTCTTGCTGCAGATGCTCAGTATGCCTTGCAGACTACCAAGCAGAGGATAGGCTTCAACAGATACCTGCTTGTGGGCATACTTTTCACATGGATTGCATCGATCTCTGGCTCACCACTCACATTACCTGTCCGCTCTGCCGCCTTTCCCTCATTGCTTCTGTTGCTAAAGCTTCAAGTGAACCATCAGATACCCCAGAAACTAGTAGTAGATATTTATCAACTGTGGAAAATTGTGAAGAAAGAAACATCTCATCAAATTGGGCACCACCCTTGTGAAGAAGAAGAAGAACCAGCTTGCATCTGCAGCCTAGAATTCTCAGACTCGAGGAATGGAGATCAAAGAGTCCTTGAAACGAGCAATGAAGATGAGGGAAGAGACTCAATTTGCTGATAGAGATACAACTTATTAGGAAGCAATGAATAATTTTTAGTTCTGACTGACGATTGATTTCAATGCTAGCTCTACAGAGTTGAGCTTAGAAATCAGAATGAGTTTGGGAGATAGCGGGCTAATTGTGTGAAAAACTCATGCATGCATTAAAAGATATTTAAAGACCATATATTCACTGTTGGCAATACTCAATTAAGAATTGAAAATGCAGTTGTCAATTTTATCACATGCCCATCCTTTCCAGGTATGGGTGCTTTCAGTTTCTGTCTTTCGATCACTAATAGTAATACAACACCCGCGTTGAAAAATCATTTCTAATTTAAGACATGTATCTATCAAATTAATTTCCAACAATTCTCCAACCCCCATACAAAAACAATTGGTTCCCCAATTCAAGTATAATCCTTGCCTAAACCTAGTTGTACAATATTTATACCGGGGTTGATAAAATGAAAGCGACATAGTAGAGTTTATTACCAAAACAGGACTTTTATAACTTATTTTTTAAATTTAGATGGTTTTAAACTTATTTACCAAATCAAAATTGCTTTAGAACTTTTGTTCCAAAAACACGACTTTAGGTTGTGTTTTTAAAACACGATAGCTTAAAGTTATGTCTTCAAAACACGGCTTTTATTATTTAAAACCTGTCTCATTTTTTCATAGAAATTGTGTTTTGAAAATACAGTTTCAGATTTGAAGTTGTATTTTGAGAAC
Source organism: Euryodendron excelsum (assembly GCA_033060915.1). Taxonomy (NCBI): domain Eukaryota; kingdom Viridiplantae; phylum Streptophyta; class Magnoliopsida; order Ericales; family Pentaphylacaceae; genus Euryodendron; species Euryodendron excelsum. Next base: position 2,201,916 of record CM065391.1, on the reverse strand, counting down.
ATAACTTGTGGAGCAACTTTGATTTGATAAATAAGATCAAAACCATCTTAATTTGAGAAATAAGTTTTAAAATCACCTTGGTTTTAACAAAAACTTTGATAGCATACCCTTGTGATTTTTTTATTTTTTATTTTTTAGGGTTGGTGGCTTACCCATGTGATTTGAGTCTGGCTCAACTTTGCAAATTATTCTGTTTCAAAATACTTAAAAAATAATTAACATTTATAATTCGTATCTCCCCCTCTCTGTCATTTTTGTTTTCCTTTACTTCTCAAAATGCCACCAAAAAGAATTGCATAACAAAGCTCGAATTTCACTATTATTTAGTTAGAGTGTAATTTCAATTCCATATCAACATATATGAAATGCAAGGAGGCACCATAATGTTTCGAGGTTTCAGGCCCCTCCTCTAGCTATTGGATACTTTTTTTTTGGGACCCTTTACGAAACGCTTATTACATAAAAAGTCATTCAGTCATAGTCAATAATTATTTAGATTATTTAAATTAATTTGTGCACATCTATAAGTTTATATAAGATACAGATTTGAAATTTAATGAAACTAAAATAAATAGTTATCTAGAAAAAAAATATTCATTTTTTGTTTGGTTGCTAAAAAACATAGAAAAGAAATGAACATGTGGAAGAAATTTCATTTTTTTTTTTATAAATTTAAGATCCAAACGTGATATAAATTTAAAATTTTTACATTGTCCTCCTTTTATTGACGAGATGCAAAGAATCTCTAAATAATATGACATATGTAACTATAATTATTGCGGTTATTCTAATCTTCTCACTTTTTAATATTGTAAAAGTAATAAAGGGTGGCCGAGTGATTTGTCTCAAGTTTATTCAGTCATAATACCCCTTATGATCAATCATTATTTATGTAGTACATGATATTTATATGATTTGTATAGATAATAACCTACACAAGCAGGAGAAAATAATCAGTCGAAGGCTTTGACATACTGTAAAAAAAAAACCTTCCTTAAAATATTTTCATTTTATTAATACACAAGAAAAAGGATAAACAAATTTAGTTACTTATTTTATTTTTTTTTCAAACTAAAAAATCATACATAAAAATAAATTTAAATCTTGTGGCTACTTCTCATTCTAAACTTTTAAGCAATACTGATTTAATTTTCTTTCACTACATTTTTTTTGGATCTAAATCTCTTTCAATTCTTATCTAAATTGAAAACTTTTATTATTTGCATCCACTATAGTTTTCTCTTACTTTAATTAAAAAAAGAAGTGTATATCATACTCAATTTTTTAGCCGAGATTATTCATGCATAGTTCGGTTATTTGATTTGTCTTTTTTCCTTAAGATATTTCGTTTGTACTAATTACTGTTTTTTATAGGATAATATTAATCTTCGAGTGTTTGAACAATTAACTTATAAATAATAAGATATAAATTATTTTTAAAAATAAGTTTTTTCAAAACATAAAATTAAATTTAAATTATTTTTTTAAATCATTTATTTAAACTTATTTTTTTTAAAAAATATAAACATAAATTATTAAATAAGTTACGTAAGCCTACTTTGTATTTCGCTCGGGTTAGGGGATAGTCGAGACATCGATAACGTGGAAGCGTGAACTGGGTCAACCTTCACCATCCTTATCATCACCGTCTTCTCCTTATTTACACAATATCCCTGTTTGACTTTGCCTTTGTAAATCTGTCTGTTGATCTCACTCTCTGAAAACACTTGCTCTGTTCATCATCTGGGAGTTCGAGGATGTGAAGGCTCTACAGGTATTATTCTCAGAAGTAAGAAAAGAAAATCTTGATTCTTTGGTTTAGTTGCTTTGACCACAATTTTTTTTATTTTATTTTTTTACTTCATCTTATTGTACGATTCATGGGGTTTGTTTCAAATTATCATGAATTTCATTAAAAAAATTTGTTTTCATTATCAGATTACGGACAGTTCGGGATGTTGGAATTGAGATCCTAGTTAAGGTTTATACTGTTGATGTGGGTTTTATTGTGAACAGATTTTAGCGAAGCATGAGGGACTTCATTCTTGACTTTGAGTACCTAGCTGAAGGATTATTTTGGTACTTTTTGGAGGTCTTTGATTTTGTTGCGGACGAATTCCTGGCATTCTGTCTGATTTTAGCCTCCTTAGTTGAAGAATTCATTGGCTTCTTCTTTTGCCAAGTCTTGATTGGTTAAATTTTTGCAGAAATACACCCAAATTGAGATTAATTGTTGCAGCAAATGTCGACCAGTTTAACTTTTTTCTTGGATTTTATATATGGTTTAAACCAAATTAATTTTATGTTTGAGGTTTGCCAAAAAGATTGAAGAAACTTGGTATACATCAGGGTCGGCTAGAGATTGATATTGATACTGCTTCTTGCCTTAATGTTGATGGGTTCAATCCAAAACACTGTTTATTATTGCTGTGTGTCAAAGGGGGGTCGAATTTTGTATGCATATGGAGGTGGAGACCATGAGATTGAGAACTTGGCTGCATTGTGCCTGGAAGGTACCCCTCCCTATCACAAATGGTATTTTCAGACAATGGGTAAAAAGACTTTTGGGTTTCTCATAGAGGATGGGTGTGTGTATTTTGCTATTGTGGACGAGGGTCTTGGTAACTCGGGGGTTCTTCAGTTTTTGGAACATGTTAGAAATGAATTCAGAAAGTTGGCTAAGAAGGGCTCAAGCAGAAGTATATCAAATTTGAGCTCACTCTGCATAGAAGAACAACTAGTGCCAGTTGTCCATCGGTTGATTACTTCCTTGGAGCATGTTTCTCAGACTGGTAATGAATGGCTAGCAGAGGCTTCCTCATCACATTATGCAGGCCTCTCTCCATCACCAACCAATGATGCTAATGGTCAAATTGAAGTTGCCGCTTCCACAAAAGCGCCTTTGTTGGGCAAGTCTAGCAAGCAAGAGAAGAAGAAGAAGATGAAGGATCATGTGATTTCAATGAGAGACATTGAGTTGGAGGAGCACCGAACGTCTACTGATAGAGGAGTCAAGGTTGATACAGGAACTCTGGATTCCAGTAGCCAGAGTGGGGTGTCTTCTACAATCTCATTACAGAAGGATGTGGGTTTAATGAGGACCAGGTCAGGCACTCAAAACATCCGAAAGAAGTGGTGCCGCCAATTGAGAATTGTTCTGGCCATTGATGCAGCTGTATGTTTGGTGCTATTCGTGATTTGGTTAATTATTTGTGGTGGTATTGAGTGCATCCGTTGAAATTGCTGTCTTTTTTATGTCCAACTTCAAACCTAATCACTATTATGGATAGGAAATGGAAAATTGCAGTTGAAGTTTGTAAAATTTCAAATCGATATTCCATTGCGGATGTTTCTTTGAAGAGAGAATGATTCAAATGAAAGCAACAAATTGGTCTTATCAATGGGATTTATTGTCTATACAAAGGTATGAACTACAAAATGCAGTTCGTGGTATCATATTGAGAAACTTCTCTGTAGAGCTATGAAATATTTGTGCATATAATTGAATTCATGACATTTTTGGAAATATGAGGTATGGTTGAAGTTGATTTCCACGTTCTGCAATTATATATATTGGTCTTGTTGCAGTAAAATTAACTGTTTTCTTTGCTTAATTTACATTCCACGTATGTGATGATGTGTGACTGCATAGATTTTCCATGTGTTTTTTAACTTCGCCATGTGTGTCAACTTCTCTTTTCTCTTATTATTTGCTGGTGTTTATACCATTTTTTTCAGTATTGCGAACTCTTGGACTGTTTTTCTCTAAACTATATGTATATCTTCGCCTATGTCATTATACATGTATTTTACATCATCTTTTTGCAATCAATTCTTTTCTCTTATTCTGATATGGACAGAAGTGGGAAATATACACTTACTCTAATAATTACTAAAGTTACAGTGATAGCATGAAGCATGTGACCTTAGGTTAAAAGTTTGGAGAATGTAGGGACTATGGGACATCAAATTGGGAATTCCCACCATATGACCACCACACTAGGGAGGCTCCAAAATCATGGGCTAAGAAAAGCTGGAGATTTGGATCAGAATATTAAGGTCTATTAGCTCAATGCCTAGGCATCATTTTTGTTTCTCTTAGTCACAAACAATTATTTATTATACTCTTGAGAAGGAAGAAAAGGGCACGGACCTTCTACAGCAAGGTATTGTGTGGCTGCACGAAAAACTAAAAATGTCAACCAACAAAAAGGTATCAACATAGTCCTCCTGAAGACACTCCTCTAAATAGTATTCGCCTTTGATCTATGTACAATGATTTTAGAAGACTCCAATTGTTGGCACTAGCTGATTTGATAAAGATCAAGGTCCTACTCAGGGCTAAGTGAATGTTGAATAGGCTTCATTGAAAGCTCTCTCTCTCTCTCTCTCTCTCTCTGAGTATTGGGGGGATTATTCGGATATATCCTCTTTGAGTTTTGGCAGCCAAGTGGACAAAATAGAAAAAAGAAGGTTTTTGAGGTTAACGAATATTTTAGAAATTTTGATCGAGTTTAGAATCAGGTTAGGTTTCTAAACTTTAAAGTAATATGTTTTAGTTAGGATCAAAGCTGTTAATAGTCAAAGTTACTTAGGGTTCAATGTAAATTTTGGATCGAGGCCCACAACTTGCTAGGGTTCAATGTAAATTTTGGATCAAGGCCCACAACTTGCAGATCTGATTTTAGAGCAGATTTGTGCAATTTTCACCAAGAATGGCATTCCAGACGCTATAGGTCCAAAGCCAAGCTCTAAAAGGAAGAAAAGGTAAAATAAAAGAAAATACTAAAACTGTGAAGTGTAACCTTCCTTTTGAAGGAGGGACAACCCTGCATAGAGACTATTTTGTTATAAGGAACTGAAGAAGATGTAGTCCATGTAACCTTGGTGACGAGTGTTTGGATTAGAACTCACATGCTAACTCAAAGGGTATAAGAATTGGTACTTAAGAAGTACGGACACAAACACGGAATATGGATAGGAGTCCGGCGATTTTCAAAAAATGAGGATACATACATGGCAGGTATACGACAATATGTATTTCGTATTTTTAAACCACTAAAAATATTGAAAAAATATTTATAATTCAATATGAAACATACCATTCAATCCATAATGTAAATATTATTTAATTTAAAATAAGATGAAACAAGTTTACAATTTAATAAGTATTAAATCTGTATTATTTTTATTTTATTATTGCATCATGAGTTATTTTCTTTGAGTTTACAATATGTTTAATGTGTGTCTAAGTGATGGACATGTGTGTTCCTCCCAAGTGTCTGAAACAAGTCTGCTTCAAAGAAAATTAAAAAAATAATAGGACAAGTTTGGACGTGTGTCCGACATGTATAGAAGAGTATTTGACGAGTTTCAATGCCCAATACGTGTCCAACACAGACATAATATCTTATGGAAAGTGTTTGTGCTTCTCAGTTTAGTACCGAGTGTTATCAGATTGTGAAATACTTTGAGAAGAAACCCTAACAGTGGGTTACAACTCACATGTAGCCACCTAAAAAGGAAATTGGTGACGAGCAACCCACGAGTAGCTACCTCTAATGAAGTTACCTTAAGGATATGAAAACTTAAACTTGTAGAAAAACTTGTGATATCTTAAAAGAAATAAATCTAGCGGTATGTCAAATGGAGAGACTAAATGACTTCACCCTTGAATAAAACACTAGAGATATGCAGTAAACTACACCTTAATAAATCAAGTCATCAAGCTGTTGCACCACACATTTCGGAGAGATGCAACTAAAGACACCTCTTAGAGAGAGGACGTCATAACATGACTTTAAAGTAAAAGCTTTGCTTTGATTTTTCCTCCAAGCTATTGTGTCCATTAATTTTTTCAAAGCTATCTACGTTGAATACTCACTGCCTGAATTTGGAGGGCCTTGTTCTTAATATGAAATTGGGATCGAAAGCCCTCAATGTTATGGGAATTCAATGCCAGATGAGTATTTTGAGCAAAAAGTGATGCCTTGGTATAGTACTACCTGCATCTATTTTGTTTTAATTAGGTAAAATTTTATTAAAATGGTGTCTAAGGGCACCCCTTGTGTATACAGTATATATACCAAGAAAACACGTTTCTTATGACTCAACTATTTAAAAAAAATGACAATCTGTTCTTCACATCGGGTGCTAGAATCTCTATGTCATTAGAGGACTGCTTATTTTCCTAACCCATAAACACCTCATCACACACAAAGGAGCGACGGATGAGTGATGATTTTTCTCCATTTAAACAAGTTATCAATTGTAGGAATGTTTCCATAAGCTACCTCCCACCCAAAAAATGCCACCTTGGATGGAATTCTAACTCTTGAGATCGTTTCCAAAGAAAAGATATATCCAAGGACCTAATGTCGTCTTATAGAAAGACTTCGACAATTGGTTTTATCGGGAGTTCAGGTAGAAAAGTCCTAACCTCCTTAGGTCTAATATTTTTTTTTTCAAAACTTTTTTGATAATTGAAGCTCCTAGATTTAAGACTGTAAAAGGAGAAGAGAGGTTCTGGATTTGTAAATTGAATGGGCAATTATCTTAAGGGTGATGGTATTAAATTAAAGGCCAATGGGTGTGGGAAGGGGTGGGTTTTATTTAGACTTGATTGGGAAGGGTTTGGCAGCTGAAAGAGCTGTTATTGGGGGATTGTGTAAAGTATCCCAAAAACAATAATTTTGCCAAGTTTTGTGAAAAGGATGAAGAGAAGAGAAGAGAAGAGAAGGAAATATCTAGAGGGCTTTACTCTTGCAATGGTTAAGCCCAAATGAAATTACACAAACATATTGTTAAATTCTCTTAAGTTCAATTTATTTAGATACTGCCAGTACATAGATTATAGGCAGCTAAGACTTTTACTACATTACCAGAATTGAGACCCTAAAACAGAAAACTTTGATTCCATTATTAAGACTAATATAGACTTAATAAAGAACCATATATATATATATATATATTGATTTAATAGTAAAATTTAACCAGAAAATTAGACCTCTGTGGACCCATACTATAACTCATGTCCAGTATACTTAAAAGTTCAAAAACTTATCAAAATAAACTCAACTCCAAAGAACATAATCAAACTTGAACAAATATGACCTGCAGCATTTGAATTTATAATAATACAAAGAAAAACTCAAACTAAGCCAAAAAGTTGATTACATGAGGTCTTGAATAGCCCATCTGAAACTTATAATTTACCCCTGTTCTTCATTGCATGCTTTATATCATTCGCCCTTACAATTGAGAGAACTTGACACAACTCAATCTCTTTTTTTTTTCCTTATCGTTTTGTATTATAAAATTTACGGGCATCATTTTTTTTTGAGGCTTGAAATCTCATTGTTGATTTTGCATGTGTCCCCCATTTGGATGCAACAAGGATGTTACTTAGGAGCCAATCTTTTTCATTGTACAAATCAACATGTCTAGGAAGATGAAGCAATAGCTAGGGAAGCTTGCTAAATAAAACATTCTCAGATTAGTTAAGTATAACAGAAGTAGCCATACGCGCGGCGGCCGGCCCCAACCCCCCCCCCCCCCCCCCCCCCCCCCCCCCCCCCCCCCCCCCCCCCCCCCCCCCTTCTCTTTTTTGACTTCCCATTGCTACAGGATCATCTCGCTCTTTTTTGCTGTCCTTAAAATGCTTCAACAATTTCAGCCTTTGTTTCTTCAACATTCATCATCTTGTTGATTATCTGATTAGCTTCAGTAGATTGATACAGTAGGCTAAGCATGGAAGATTATTTGACCATCACAACTCTTTGTGGGCTGCTCTTACGTATTTTCTTTGTCCTTAAAGTGTAGCCAACAATCTCTATTCAACATCTTCTAATTAATAGTACATACTCCACTCTCCATTGATGAGACATCTTCCTTTGTAGCCTCATGATTTGTCAAGGAGGCCTCACAGATAGAATCTCTCCACTGGTAACTATGGGGGTGAAAATGCAATAAAGAAAAGTTATTACTTGAAGAAGGAAAGTATCACTTTCTCTAATACTAAATTGAAGTGTGTAACAATAGGAAACTTGAAATAATGATGCCTACAATTGATCTATGGCAGGTTTAAGCAAAGGATGCTCCAAGTTTTAGGGTAGCAAAAGGTTGAAGAAAGGTTCTAGGGTTTGTGGATGAGAATTGGTTGCAATTAACGGGTTGCTGGTTTTCCAGACATTAGTTGTTAGAATTTTATGTGTAGTAACTAATTTAAGGATTTTGGTGGCAAATTGAAGGCCGATAGGTATGAGAAGGAATTGGGGTTGATTTGGGCTTTATTGGTGGAGGTTTTGTGGTTGAACGAGTAACTCAAGTACAATAGTTTTTCCATTTTTCTGAAATGAAAGAATGAGAAGAAGATGAAGAAAAAGAAGATCAAAAGGAGGAGAATCTGAAAAATCTCACAAACTGACGTAGGATGTGTGAGAATCTAAAGGTTTGGCCTAAACTCTTGGTTGTGACAGTTTTCTCTAGTAGTCTAGGTGATATGTGGTTTCATTTGTTTCTCGTCCTAGCCTCTCGGGTTGTGAGAGGGTTTCCTTTATGTAGTAGGTTGGGGCGAGGTGTTGTCTTTTAGGGGTGTGAGCTTGGTCCTTGGGCATGGATTTGTTCATTTCTCGGGGTTGTTTCTTGGCTTTATTGTATATTCTCCTTTTTTGGTAATAAAATCTTATCTCACTTACAAAAAAAAGGATTTGTGCAAAAAGCACTCTCCTACAAGTAGTGGGCCCAAGATTAATGTGGGGCAGTGTTGGAAGTTGGCTTTTTGGGGCTGGTTATCATCAGTCCGGCTAATTGTGAGCATTGCTTCGGATATTTTGAGATAATGCTGATTAGTTTTGAGTAGGGGGATCCATTCTGTAAGATGGGGCCTTTAAGGTTTCAAAAGGTGTAACAAAAGGGCAGAATTGTAGATTTTATGAGGTGTGTAGAATGACAAGGTTTAGGTGCTGTTATGAGGTGGTGAGCATTTGCATGGGAAGACTAAGTTGGCTGCAACTGTAGTTTTATGGCTCAAGGGAGGAAATGGAAGAGGGATTAGGTTGATCTGGTTGCATTGCTTGCAGGTATATAAAAGTACAAGAAGTTTAGCAAGGAGAAGGAAAAGAAAAGGAATAGGAAATATAGGCATCACATCTAGTTTTAGGGTTGCATCACTCAATCCTCAAAAAATGTTTGTAAAGTTATATAAAGTCCTAAAAACTGATCTCCGTAAAATTAGAAGAGTGGCATTTTGCCTTTGCCCCAGCTAGGAATTTGACTTCTAGATTGAAAACTTGAGACTTTCAACTATAAATACCCATCTAAATCAAATAGAAACCAATATCTGACTTGATTAGATAACTTGACCCAAATTATGACCTAGGGGTGATCTATGTAGCCCATTGCTAAAAAATGAATATTAACAAAAATAACCTTTTTCAATTAGTACAAAAATACTATGAGTAAATTGATATTTAAGTTGAATACTCATAAAATAAAACTCTACTAAGACTAGAAGTCAATTATGGATGGTTCCAAATTGGATCCGTGTAAATTTTCTAATTTTCAAAATTTTCTTCTTCTTTAAATTTACTCTTATTGAACTTTTTGTAGCTTGCATCACAAACAATATCTTAAATTTTCTTAAGCTCTACTCCTTTGAACAAAACACTTGAACAAAACACTATGCAGATATTTATAGGCTATTAGGCTTCTCCAAATTTTTTTTTTGGTGATAGGTATGATTTTTTTGACTTTTAGGAGAAGAGAGAGAGAAGAGAGGGGGGGGAGGGGGGGGGGGGGGGGGGGGGGGCGCGGCTGGAGTTCAAACCTTAATCACTGAGGCAGGCCACTTGGTCCTATTGGGCTTCTCCAACTTGTTTAGTACTAAGAACTTGAAATTAGAAGCTGACTCAATAACTATGAGACAACTCAATACCTGGAGAAACCAAAATATAATGACCCAATGAAATAATCGGACCGAAAAGAAGGATACTATTTGCCTGCGTCCAACATATAAAGACCACTGAAATGTTCTTGATTCCAATAGCTTAATAAAACATAAATATTGCTAGTAGCATATGAGCTTAAATTGAATATAGAGTAGGGCTAGGGTTGATGATTAGAAGTTGGGAGGATAGGGTTTGGGGGATTAAACTGCAGGGGTTGCATTTGGAGTAAATTATGATTAATAAAAGGGACAAATAACCTGGCTACATATTATTTTGGAAGAGGAGGAAAGAAATCTTATCAAAGTCTCGCTAAGAATTCCTTAGGACTCACATCTAAGGTTATGTTGCATAACGAATCATACAATTTCAGTCATGATCTCTCAACTTTTGTCGAATAGAAAGATTACAGAAAATTCTGTGGTACCGGGATGGTTTTCACCGTACCGGTACCTATGTAATTTCAACCATTGGATCAAAAACAGAAAAATTTGACCACTGGATGGGAATCTTTGAAAACGTCGAGGTGTTTTGGTGAAAAAAGCAGTTATCACAAACGTAACCCGCATGCTGCAATCACCACAAATGTAACCTACAATTACTAGAATGTGGTCCCATTATGTCGTAATTGTTGTTACATTGAGCAGTAATTATGGTCGGTTCATATGGTAACTATGTTCAGTTTGAGTGGTAACAGTATCGGTACCTTAAAGGTACTGTAGTCCTTCCCATTTGTATAGATATTTTCATATTATTTGGATTCCTACTTCCACTAGGGTTAGGACCCAAATATGAAACTTAGAAACTTTGACTAGTTTGAATACTCTTGACATGATAAAAACATAAAAACCACCAGTAAAAGCTTAATAACAAGAGCCAAGACACGACCTATCAAGCATTACTATGGTCCCATGTCTAGCAAAACTAAAGATTATCATGATAGTATTGACTGCTATGTCTTAATAAAATATAAATAAATTTTGACAAAGTGGCATGCTATTGCTAACTTAAAAAAAGATGATAAAGTCAAAATACACCTGCTCTTGTTATCTTGGTCTCTTGAATTTTTCAACCCAACCCCATAAACTCTTATTCTAACTACTTACAAGAGTCTTGTTTTGTCATTCCTCTCAATCAATGGCTATAATCATAGTTAAACCACAAGCTAACTTGTATTTCTTAATTATCTTAACTCATTTTAATTTCGGTCTTATTTGCCCCACTAGCTTGATCCTTAATGTGAATAGTGTCACTATTTCTAACTGGTGCATTTTTAATTGGTTCTCTCATTTGATCTTTAATTGGTACTATCTCTACCATCTTATGAAATTGTTTACTCCTAATCCTATCTTTCCTAGTGTTTCTACATATCCACCACAAAATCCTCGTATCGAGTACATGTATCTTGGGAACATGTTTGGTATCGTCCAATATTCTGTACCATATAGCATGCCTGGTCTTATCTGCCTTGTAGAAATTTTTTTTTTAATTTCATGGATACTCATCAATCACATAATATGTTCCTCAACTTTGTCCGTACTGCATTAATTTTATATTCAACATCATCTTTAATATCTCCCTCCATATGTATGATTGAGCGTAGTATCAAAATTATTTACGCTTTGTTATTTTTGGCCTTCTATTCTAAGTACGCCATGATTCATATTTTGGACTGTCGTGTTCAATTTCAGTTCTTATCTTAAAGCCTGTTGATACTATAGCTTTTCTCCATGTTTCCTGTTTGGCATTTAAATATGTTTTTGTTTAATCCACTAAAATAATATCATTAGCAAATAGCATACACCCAATTACGTCATTTGATATGCCTTTATTTTTTTTGTTTTTTCCATACCTTTCTATTAGTGTTTCTTTTACTCTAAATTAATTTTTTGATACTAATGTTTTTAGGGGGTGTTTAGATGTGGCTTTTTTCCTAGCTTACGGCTTAAACTTATGACTTTTTAAAGTTGTGTTTGGCTTTCCACTAAAAAAATGTGATTTTTTAGAACTAGCTTAAGCTTGGAAAAACCATTTAAAAAGTAGCTTTTTTAAAACTAGCTTATGCTTATGGCTTATGACTTTTTTAAGGAGCAATCCAAACACCCCCTTAATCTCAATTTGTGCTCGATTACGCTACTTGAAAGTTTTATACTGTGACTCATAAGCTTGATATTTTTATAATTTGTATTACTTTGAATATTTCTCATTTTGTATATATAAGGTACTAAAATACTCTGTTGCTGCATCATCTTGGGTCATTATATAATTTTATTAGAGAGCTTTGTTACCAAGACACACCTAAATCTCCTAAACAATTTTACCAGAAATTCTATTTGGGGATGTGCATTTTAGTAGGGCTACGATACTCTTTTAAATTTTTTGAAAAAGCCTTATGGATACTTTTAGAAAATGTTGCAAATACTTTTCAGAAATATCCAAGTGACACTTAAAAGAAACTAAGAGAAAATTGGCAAGCGACTCTACGAGAACTACTTGAAAACTAAGTGGAATTCTTAACACGTTACTTGCCATAATAACACGTTATTTACCATAATAACATTCCAAAAAAATTTACTACTAATTTGATTGGTTGGTTCTAGTTAACAACCGGTTACTATGGAAATCTTAATGAAAATTTATTGTGTCCAGATGGGTGAATTGAGTGTATTCCATTCACTTTATATCTAAATTAGGTACCATCATTTTCTAGTGATTCGTTTTTACAATATGAAAGAGATACTCAAAGTCATTCTAAGTAGACGTATATGAAACTCAACATCTATACCTGCATAGTTTAAATTTCAAAACTTCAGAGATCTCTAATTCAATTTTGCCTTATAAAATTGATAGTTTCTTATTTGTTTCCTATATGCTTCCTATAACCAAATAGTTTGAAGTTGTGCATGACCTTTGATCCCTCTCCTTTTCTAGCCATCTCTTATTGATCTTGATCTAGGGGGGTTGGACAATAGTTTTTCCCCTTCAGGGAGTTATGAGCTATAGTGCCTCAGCTGGTATGGCGGGAGGGGTCCACGTCACTCGTGCCTTTCAAAGTGGTATATTTGTTGCTTGGTAGCTTGTAGATAAGTCTTGGGCCAACTGAAAGGAGCACTAGATGCAATGCAATTGTTGCGGGAAAAGTGGATGGCTCGGCTCGGCTCGGCTCGATTCGACGAGGTGACAGTCATGACATGTTATCTTACTGGTCTTGTGGCAGTCAACTAGGCCGTTGCAGTGTCACCGGAGCCCCAAGAGGCACATTCCTTGAAGACTATAGGTACCCCTATCCCCACAGGACATGTGGCTAGTCTGCACCTTCAGCTGGCATACCACGTGGACTCTTTGGGGTACCTCAGGTCAACTGGTCACATGTGGTTTCGAAGACTCTTCATGTAAGGTTCAATGCTCGCTCACTTGCTTTGCCCTATGACGGGCTTAACGTCTTCTCCAGAGCTTCTTAGGTTAGTCTCGTACAAGCAATCTCGAGGGCTCCCTAGTGCCACGCTTCACACCTCTTCCGAAGCACCCCAAGCTAGCTTCATGTAGGTGGCCCCAAAGGCTCGCAAACGCAGGCTCCGCACCTAACCCCCTTCATAGGCTCTTACGCCTAAGGCACTTAACCATCCCCAACTACTTAAGAGTTAGGCCAAACAAGCATTACATTGAGTGCTCACACTCTACTCTCCAGATGTATCATGAAGCTCCTTCCTACCTCACTCAAGACCTTGCATGGATTGTGGACTGGAGGCTAGAATCAGACGGAAACATTGGGGGCCCTATCCCATCAACTCGCTGAGATAGAGAACCTTTCGCTCCGGATGCACTTGAGTGCAAGATTAGCGGATTAATGAAGGTATCTTAAGCATTAAATATAGACCTAACCCCTATTTAATATGGTAGACACGTGTCGAGCTATGGCTAGAGGGACACCTCACATTTGGCGTGTCTCGACATCCAATCAGATGGCTTCGGCACTAACATGGCTGTCCTTAGGCCGTGATGGCACCGAAGCATGTCCAATCAACAAATGCCACGTGTGCACCATGTCAACCACCATCCCTTTATAAATAGCTGATTCATTTATAACCAAGAGACACGAACATTCATGCATTGAATGCTCTTCTCTCTTCCTCGTGCTTGTGATTCTCTCTCTCTCTCTCTCAGTTGTCTTTGATTTTTTCCCTCGCCACCTTTCGGGAGGCTTGAGCCACGTCATGGACTGCCAAGATTCTCAAAAAGGCTCCAGGTCAGTCAACTTTACACCCTTTGGCCTACTCTACCCACAATACTCTATTGGGGAAGACTAGCATTCACTACACCATCGCTCCAAAGAGGACTACTAACCAGACCAACCAGGAGACAACAGAGGTTGACGAAGGCATTCAACTTGAGGATCTAAGCCTCCAAGCCCTTACCTTTGTTCAAGCTTAAGGCGAGTAGATCGGCTCTTTGAACGACAATGCCTTGATTCACATGTATGCCCAACAGACCTTGATGGAAACAATGCGTTCCATGCAAATTGGTCAAGCCGGTTCCAGTAATCCTCCTCCTTTAGCTCGCCTAAGCCCCAAGGGGGCTAGAGTTACCCATCATGAAATAGCTGAAATCGAAACCCTAGTTTGAGACAGCTAATACCACCCTCCGCGCTACGAGCTTACCCTGATAGCAACACTCTAGACAAACCATTGTGCTTCGTCAGAGACTGTTCTCATAGCCTCTCAAGTTCAAGACCATGTGTGCACAATACTCAAGCAGGAGGAATCTCAAATCCCAGCTAGCAACGAGCTTGATCTTCGTCCTTTATATTTAGAGTCCATCCAGGTTCTCCCATACCCAAAAGTGTACACCAATCCGAAGTTCACCAAGTTTGATAGAAAGCACGAGAACGTGAAAGGGCATGTTGTACGTTTTATAGATTAACTGGGTATTCATACAGCAGACCTCAACTTACGCCAAAAAGAGTTCTTTAAATCCCTTTTAGACCTAGCCTACTCTTTGTATGCTAACTTGTCACCAAAGTCCATTCCTTCTTGGGATGACATGGTTTAAAAGTTGCTTTCTGAGTTCTTTTATGTTGACGAGCGTCTCACCACATTCCATCTCATTTGAGAAACCCAAAGAGACAACGAGGATCTCTTGGCATTCGTTAAACGCTTTTGTGAGAAAGCCATGGAGGTCGAAGACCCGGTGGCTGAAAAACAATTGGCCAATATTTGTATCAAAGTAATGCAAATCCGCTACAAGATCCACATAATCAACCACAAGTTTCCCGATTTCTCGAGTTTATGCATTGCCACTCGAAACATCAGCGAGACTGTGAGAGACCATTTGCACACAAATTAACTACCCCTTCATCACATCGCCACCCCATGGAGAGGCCCTCTCATTGGCCAACAGTTTATGTCGTCGCAGCCCTCGCTCGAGGGAACTTCAGCGGGAGGAAATGCCTCTTTAGGGATTCTCCTCCTCTCCTCTCTATCTCTGTTAAAGCAACTTCTGCTCTTCTTATTGAGTGGGTAGCTGATGGTCAGCTTGTTCTCCCTAAAGTAAAGACACAACCTATTGAATGAGATCAGGACAAAGCAAGCTACTGCATCTATCATCGGACCACCACTCATCCTACTGAGAATTGTTTTGCCTTCTGACGTATTTTTCTTAAGAAGAAACAAGAGGACACTCTTTAACTTTCATACATTGATGTGTTGAAAGATTTTGTGCCCAAGTATAGAGATAATGGCAAAGATGTCATGATGATCTTCCACCATGACAAGCTCGATGAAACATCTGTATGTCACATCACTGAGCCCAATACTCAAGACTCGAACTTTAAGCATCAATGAGCCACTACATTCCAGGCCATTACAAAGTTCAAGCACTTCTTCAATCAATTTGGCCTCTCCGCTGCTACTTGTTACGAGGCCATCAAATCAATCTTGCACCTTGCCGATGCGAAGGGCGAGCCTTGCATAAGCACGAGCAGCTTGATCAGACGAGCCTTCAAAGAGAATCATCTAACCATTACTTTTTCAGAAGCTGGTCAGGTGTACATTTACCCTGATAGTAGACCACTCTATGGGCCACTAGTAGCTCAGGAAATGGAGTTTCAGAGAGGGTTTATGGATGGAGGAGCCTCGATTAACGTCATGCTTTATGTAACATTTCAGGTAGCAGGGCTCCCGAAGCAAAGGCTAGTTCGTGAACCCATTGATATGCAAGGTTTTGGTAGCCAATAGTATCACTTGATTGACCTTAGAATTGGCCCCATCCACTCCTGTACCAAATTTTATGTTATTGATATAGACGCTACCTACCACTTGCTGTTGGGGCGAACTTGACTTCATAGATATGGAGTCATCTCCTCCACTTACCATCAATGTGTCAAAGTCATTTGGAACGATGAGGTTGTCACGATCCCTGCCTCTAGTCACCCATTCTACAATGTTGATATTGTTGACAAATCTGACGTACCTGTGCCTATGAAACTCCTATACCATGCTGGTTCGAGCTCACACAAAACGTTCCTTAGGCTTATCTGCTCCACAAATGGCTGCGTGCTCCCTCGTCACACTGGGAGGACACCCCTGTTATTACCAAATATCGTAGAACAGATGGGAAAATGGTTTACTGCTTATAACGGGGTGTGGGGTCAGCCAACCCTTTAGTTGAGCCCACACGTTATACTGCGCACTGAGTTCCCAACAATGTACTCTTCCCATGAATGCTACTCCCTTTCTCAAAATTTTGGCCAGAATAAGAAGAAAAAAAAGATTGCCCGCACTCGCAAAAAGCAAACTTAGGTCTCTCAGTCCCTTCCTGCCCAACTCTAAGAGGTTGAGCTTGCTCTTGAATGCTTCCAAGAGGGTTCACATCCTCAGAAACAGGAACTTGAAGAAATTAATTTGGCATCTCCTATAGACCCTGCTTGCCCTAAGTTCATTTACAAGGACCTCCCAACTGAACGACGAGTGGCTCTACTTGCTTAGATCCAGCAGTACCTAGGTGTTTTCATTTAGAATTATAACGAACTGCATGGCCTTGACCTCAACATCACCATGCACCAGCTCAATGTCCTACTAGCCGCTAGTCCTATTAAGCAAGGCACTCGATTCTGCAAACCTGAGGTCGAGCTCAAGATTAAAGATGAAATGATAAAGCTCCTAGATACTGGTTTAATTGAACCAATTCAACACCCCTCATGGTTGTCCAGTATCATCCCGGTCATCAAGAAGAATGATCAAATTCGCGTTTGCATCGATTTTTGCGATCTTAACAAAGCTTGCCTCAAAGATAAATTCCCACTTCGAGCGTGGATACCCTAATTGATGCCATAGTAGGCCATCATATGTTTTTCTTCATGAACGATTTCAGTGGCTATAACCATATCAAGATGACTTTTGAGGATGCTCCCAAAATTGCTTTCTGAACTCCTATTGGCAACCTCTTCTATACTGTGATACTGTTCGGCCTTAAAAATGCCAGAGCCACCTACCACCGAGTTATGATAGTAATCTTTCACGATATGTTCCACAAAGTAGTGGAATGCTACATCGACGGTTTGGTGGTCAAGTCCAAGGAAGAAGCCACCCCCTTGAAAGATTTGCAATGAGTCTTTGAGCATTGCAGAAAATATCACCTTTGCATGAACCTCGTCAAGTATGCCTTTGGAGTCACTGGTAAGTTCCTAGGATGCATAGTCCACGGCCAATGGCATTGGTCCTAATCCTACCAAGCTCCTGGTCGGAACATGCCTTGCCCTGCCAACCAAGACGAATTTTGCGCTCTCCTAGGACGAGCCTCTTACCTTGGGCGCTTCATTCATACCATGGTTGAGATCACCCAACCATTTAGTCCTTTCCTCAAGAAAGATGCTCCCTTTGAGTGGTTGCCTTCTCCCTAATCCGCCTTCAACACTATAAAATAGCTTTACTTTCTCCGCTCACCATAATCCCTCCACAACAAGTCAAGCCTCTTTTGTTATATATTACTTCTACTCCTTGCTCGATCGGGGCCTTGCTCGCGCAGGAAAATGATGGAGTCGAGTGCCTAGTTTATTACATCAGTCGAGTGATCCAATGAGCAAAAGCTTGATATGCACTACCTGGCCCTCGTGTTCGCTGCCAAGAAATTGCGTCACTACCTTCTCACTTTTTTCCTTCATCTCATCACCAAATGTGACCCTATTCGATTCTTGCACTCCCGACCAGTGCTCGTGGAACGTCTTGCTCGATGGTTGCTCTCCCTTGTGGAATATGATATCTCATGCAAAACCCTCAAGGCAGTCAAGAGCTAGGCTCTTGTGGACCTTCTCGCCCACTTTTCGAGCGGCGAATGCGAGCTCCTTTCAAAAGAATTGCTCGGCAATTACTTTCAAGCAACCGCAGCCTCCACCCAAGGAGAATGGACCATTGCTTTCGATGGCTCCTCCGCTACAGAAAGCGGAGGGGTTGAGATAGTTCTCATCTCTTTCTAAGGTACCAAGATCAACCTTTTGTATAAACTGGAATTCAAATGCTCCAACAAGGCTGAGTACAAGGCTTTCATCCTTGGGCTCCTAGTAGCCACAAGCCTCTCTGTCACACATCTTTGCATTAGATGAGACTTTAAATGATCGTGAAGCAAACTAATGCAGACTACACCATCAAGAAACCAGCTTTGGCATCTTACCGCACCATCACTCAGCGGCTTGTAAATAAATTCGACACAGTTCGAGTGGAGTATGCCTCACGCTCTCACAATCATGACCCAATTCCCTCGCTACTCTTGCTTCTAAAGTGG
This sequence comes from Euryodendron excelsum, assembly GCA_033060915.1. Lineage (NCBI taxonomy): Eukaryota > Viridiplantae > Streptophyta > Magnoliopsida > Ericales > Pentaphylacaceae > Euryodendron > Euryodendron excelsum. Next base: position 2,183,197 of record CM065391.1, on the reverse strand, counting down.
AGGTGGGAGATGAAGCCACCAAGATTGAGGTCCTCAAATGCTCCCTCCCCTGTTCCATCACCGAAATCCTACATGAAGCACCCCAGACGATAGGTGTGCACCTATCTAGGTCGAGCTCATGGGAAGATAGGGGTCCCTCCCTCTATAAGACCTTAAACATTTTAGCATTTACCAAGGTGTTCTCTACTATCGAGGTCCTGGGGGTCTCCTAACTCGATGTGTAGATCTTAGCAAGGCAAAACTCCAACTCCATCAAATCCACGGCTGCACATGCGGAGCAGCTGATGTCAGCCTTCACCACAGACTTCAAAGACAGGGTTACTATTGGCCCCGCCCTCTATAGTACAAGAGGCCAATCTGCTACAAAACTAATGTGTGGCGTGTTAAGTCTTTTCCTCCAAAGTTGAATGTAACTTTATCGATTTCCCTGCAAATTGGCAGCGCTTATACCTCGATTTCCTAATAGAATGCTCTTTGCCCTCTCATCGAGCGGTTGCAGCCCTCGTTAATAAACGAGCCAACCAATTCTTCCTCCACCATGATCAACTCTTTAGGCATGGCTTCACTGGCTCTCCCCTTCGCTGTCTTGCGGGCCCCAAAATTTAAGAAGTCCTTCGATTGACCCATAAAGACGAACACAAAGGAGGAACAAACTCTTCCAACATCCCCTACGTTTAGGATATTATTGGCCCACAATGAAAGCTGATGATGCCACACATGTGAAACATTGTCAAAACTTTCAGCGCCATGGAAACCTTATCCATTTTCCCTTGGTGGAACTCTGCGCACTGAGTATCTCATGGCCGTTTCACACTTGGGCTATGGATCTCATGGGGCCTATCAACCCTTCTTCCAAAGGACACATATGAATCCTCCTTGCCACTGTACCATTCACTAAATGGGTAGAGACCGTCCCACTCAGGTGTGCCACGGACCCAACAGTCGCCAACTTCATTCATGAATACATCATCTCCTGCTTCGGTCTCCCCAAGGTGATCCTATTCGACAATGGCCGTCCCTTCATGAACAAAGACATAGGACATCTCCTGGCCTCTCATAAAATAATTCACCACAAATCTACTCTATGCTACCCCAAAGGCAATGGCCAAGTAGAGGCCACTAATAAAACCCTGATTAAGATCCTTAGTCGAACGCTCAAAGATCACTAAGAACAATAGGTGCATGTCCTTTCCATGGCACTTTGGGCCCATAGAACTTCCAAGCGATGCTCCACTCAAATGACCCCATTTTCACTTGTCTACGAAACTGAGGATGTCCTACCTATTGAAATTGCGATCCCATTTGCTTGCATTGCCCTGGCGAGTGAAGTGCTTCGTGATGAGCATCCCCACCGGCTGGAATCCCTGGACGAGCTCAGAGACATGGCTTAAGAAAACCTTTGAATGTATCAAAAGCACATCGCTCGTGAATGTATCAAAAGCGCATCACTCGGGCCTATGATGCGCTCGTCTGACCAAGGCAATTTGAGGAAGGAGACCTAGTGCTTCGAGCGGCGCCTCACGTCATGAGACGAACCTCAGCTACAAAGTACACACCGAAATGGGAAGGTCCTTTTGAAACCAAGGAACCAAATGCCAGTGGCTATTACATGATCGCCAAACAAGGCTCGACCTCTCATCCCTCTTGTTAATGTAAACTGGCTAAAAGCTTACTACCCTTAGTGTCTTATTTCATAGTCATCCTTTTGGATACTTGTGGAATGCCTTTGTTTGTGAAAAACTCTTTTTGAGACCTGAGCTTTAGTCTGCTTTATATGCCAAAGGCTCGAATTATCCACTCTCTCTTTCAAGCACCCACATGGTCTACAAATACATGAAGATCCACATTTAGTTAGTCTGTTATATATGAAGACCAAGCATTCACATATGGGTAACACGAACAAACATCTTATTTAACAATTCATTTACGAAACTCATTTATAAAGATATACATTTTCATTCAACAATCCAGTTACAGAACCCTACAAAGCCTCAAGGACTGCCACGAGTATATCCCCTAGTTGGGAGGATCCGGTGAACTCTACATGAGAGCATCCATAGGTAGATAAACAGCGCCCACCTCGAGTAACTTTGCAACAAGCTCGTGCACCAAGAGTGCCACCATTTTCTCGACACCTCTCATTCCCACAATAATAAGAGAAAAAGAAAAGCCCTATGCTCAGATGAGCGGACTCAGGGCCTCCTCTCCTTGGGTGTACACCGTTTACCCTGTTGGCCTTTATTCATTCTAGAACAATCTAGTTACCCCAGGACTCTCAATTCAGGACGATTGACTCGATCCTTTGCTCTAGGCCCTCTCGCCTAGCTGATCCCCCATAGGCTTCTTAGTCTGAGCTAGCTAAGAAGCTCCATGGGGTGATGACAAGAAGTTGACAAATCCATTGGCCTCATCCCACCTGGCAGCAGAGCAGCTTCAAGGCTCAGCCTTCTTAACTCAGGTTCCCCGTTAGAGGCTCCTCGCCTATGGGTGCAAAATCATCAGGCCTCACCTCAGATAGAGAAGCTAGTAAGAGTTATACAAGCCTCCTATACACAGATTCCTTCCTAGATACCACAATACCTCCTCGTGAAGAGACTCATTAGTTCTGGCACGCTCTAGGCAAGATCTGCATAAGCCACGCCAAGGGGGGGATGTCCACCTTGATATCTCTTTGGTTATCAAGTTAGCCCCCCCTCGTAACCCCCTTCGTAGCTCCCTTAACAAAGGGGAGCGAAATGCACCAGCAAGGAGAAAGCATCATCCTAGCTGGCCTTGCTGCCTTGGGATCTCTACAGACTTTCTTTCCCAACTCCCCCCCCATTCCCAAAGGCAATCAAGCCCCATTCCCAGAGCAGTTCCAAGATATAGATATAAACGACTCTCATTACAAGGATGCCCCACTCAGTTTCCATCTTCCCCTATTTATACTCCTGGGCTAGCACAAGCCTTAAGGCTCCCACTCTGCTCACGCAGGGATTCCTGATCAATATCTTGCCCAGAAGTTTTCTTAAATTATTAATTCAACCTAATATATTAAATGTTATGTACATTCTAATCCAACATTATTTATATTTTAGCCCCACAAACTCATTTTAAACAAAATTTATTCTAACGATTAAAATAAATTCGGTTGAGGATTGGTAGAGTGGGGATAATTTCTATGAAATGTGCCCCTGCCAATTACACTTAAAACAGACTGAAGAATTTCCAACTTGATTTCTTAGAGTCATCCCTTCACCTCTCCAGGGTAAGGTTGGTAATGGTTTTGTTGTGTTCCTTGATTGCTGCTTGTTCCTCCCTTTGAGTCTCTCCAAGATCATCCTCTCCCTTGATCTCTTTTGGTGGTCATTTTCTGTTGCTCATTTAACTCTTGCTCTACCAACATGGCCCTATCAACCACTTCAGTGAATTGTTGCTCTAGAAAAGCTATAATCTGTGAGTGAATTGCGGGTCTCAATCCTTTTAGGTACCTTCGAGTCTTTCCATCTTTGGTTGAGACAAAATCAAGAGCAAATCAAGACAACTCAATAAACTTAGTGGTGTATTGAGCTACAGTCATTCCCTTCTGCTGTAACTAAATAAATTCTTCCATCTTGGTTTCCTTCCCTAATTATAATCTGGATTAAAAACTAGTTTATAAAAAAGAGTTTAGGCTCATATAAAATTGTTGTATAAAAATTACTATTTTTATGACTAATTTAATACACAGAAAGTAAAGAAATACCAAATGAGTTTATTTTTATCCAAAATTTTTATCGAAGACTTTGAAATAATATAAATAGGTTATAATAATTTTCTTGTAAGCTAAAAAATCATCCATAAGTAGCATTTTTAGATAAATAATAATTTGCAGGTGGATTTAATACATAAAAATAGGAAAAATAATAGAAGTCTGTATTTTTACATCATTCTCCTTTCAGAGAGTTCCAAATATTGTATAAGAATTACTGTAATTTCTTGAAGATTCCTTGAATACTAGAAATAATTTTTCAGAATATTTGTAAAGAAAATATATTGCAAATAGTCATGCTAATTTTATCAATCCAACAGGGCCTTAAAATTTTTTTGTAAGCTGTGAGAAGTCGGGGAATAATTCCTCTTCTTCTTCCCTGTTTCTCGACCAAGAGATCCTCCAACCTTCAGACCACAATTTTTTCCACTACTCTTCATCAATTCACATGAATCTTATGTCACTTTTATAGTCTCCAGAAGCCCGACACATAGGTGTCCTCATAATTGGCTTTTGAATCTGTTTTGATCCTCAAAAGAGGGTCTGAATGTGACTGCGGAAACTGGGAATGCACCAGTTTCACAACCCAACTTTCAGTCGTGTTCTCTCTTGTTTCTTCATGGTTTTCTGCAAAATTTATATAAAAATCGAGCGTTTTGACGAGCCTGATCTACCCATGGCCTACAAAGTATTTTCATGGAGGTTTGGGCCTTAAAAATGGCTCTGCAGGGTCACGGTTTCTGGGTCTTCCAGGACCAGTGACCTGCAACCTATGATTTCCTTCATTATCTTCACAATCCAACACAAACCAAGGCTTTACATTACCAATCAAACTTGTTTACTATCTGTTTCTATCCTTATCTAGAATTTAAACACATAAATTTTCTCTGTTCTTTGCATGCAAACCTAATGGAACTCTTTTGTAAAATCTTGACCCATTTAGCATACAGAAGTTCTGGGTCTCCTAATTTCCATTTCTAGGAGTGTATTAAAACTCTAGGATGAATCATTCTTTCGTGGTCTCTATTTTTTGAATTTTCCCATAACCTAACAGTGCACCGGAATTTATGGAGTTTTGGCCAGTTTCGATTGATTTTCCTCCTAGTTTAGGCTACTACAATGACATGCAAGCAGCGGTGTGATACAAACAAAGGAGAGAGGGTGTATACCTTCTTAAGCTTAATTTTCAGCTCTTAACCGTGCCTCTTCTTTCCTTTCCGATTTTCTTCTCCGGTGAACTTTTAGCGAGTCTCCGGCAGAGCTGCCTTGCCTTACACCCTCACACTCTGTTTCTCTCTCTATATTGCTGAAACACTCACCGATGGTACAATAAAAGACTTCCCGAAGCTTTCCTTTTATAAGCTCTTGGATGAGCTAGGTGAGAGACACTGTTTTACGCTTGTCAATGTGGATCTTTTAATGCTATTTTGTAAAAATTTTGGGTTGCATGGTAATTCAAAAACCCCCCAATTATGTATTCCTTCATCATATATACCCTCAGATTTCTTTTCAAATATACTCTTGCTCATCATTTCATGTGAAGAAAATTTTATTTAAGAAAACAATCTTTCCAAATGTCTCTGCTAATGAACTCTTAAAGACGAATGTTTTATTAAAACCAAATTTGAAATTTGAGAATATCTTACATATTTGTTCTCACTCTTGATATCACCCTGTATCATATGAAATATCTAGATATTGATTATATAAAAAAAATTTCGGAGGCTTTTATAGAGTTTTTCAAGCTTTACTAATCTTTTGTTATTTGATAAAATGCCTCCAACCATAATTATAGGCTTTCACTACTTTAATAAACCATTGGGATTAACTCATACGGATGGCTAAATTTTTTTATATGTTTTTGTCCATTTCTATAACAATCTTAGAAGACTCCAGAAATTCTTGAAACTCTAGTCTAGACTATAGACTCTTGAAACTCTCCTAATATGCACAGTCTCTGTTGCGTTCTTTATATTCCAACTAGTTATTAAGCGCCACCAAAATAGTTGTGACCATATAAAAACCCTAATTATTATTGCAATGATTTTTCCCTAGATTTGATAATCGTTGAACCTAGTAAATATATATCTAGAAGAGATTGCACATTACATTCACATTTTTCAAAATTAATTCTTTTTTCTTTTTTTTTAGATACATTAAAGGGTTAAAGCCCTAGGGAGGGGAGGGTGAGTAGCCATGACTTCATGGTATAAGGGTATCATTATCATTATACGTATCATGGCTCCATTATCTTCTTTCTACTCACTCATTAGAAACAAGTTAACATGCCTTCACTTGTTAGGAACTTAGAATAACGAGGGAAGAAGGTTTAGTGGTTAGGTGACACTGGGTTATCAGCAGTTATTCTTATAAAATTGTGCATGTAGTATTTTATTACTTCAACAACCTAAATTTATAAGAAAATTGAATGACTTTTAAAGAAAATACACCACATGATAAAATTTAATATGAATGACTATTAAATAACTCATACTGCCTAACTGAACTTTTTACCAGCAATGGAAAATGAGAGAGAGAGAGAGAGAGAGAGAGAGAGAGAGAGTTAAAAGATGGAAAAATTACTCATTGCTCCTAAAGTGACTCTAAACGACACGTTGCAATTTATTACCTTATTTCAAAATTAAACTCCAATTTCTTTATATGAACCCTACGGCTATTGCAAATAGGCTTGCAAAGGAAGGTTGGTTACCTTTAGGAATTAATTAATTAATTACCTAAGCCCTCCCAATTATGTGCACATTTGCCAAATATTGGGTACCTAAACTACTCTAGTTCACGAGGAGGGTGGCTTAGCACAAATTCGAAGGAGAACTTGGTCAAAGACTTAAACACCTAATAACAAAAAAACAACTCTAGTCCAATAATAATATGTAAAATAATGGAATGAAATGTACGGAATATTGGTGGATCATGTAATGAATATAATTGTTGGGCAAATTATATTCACCTCCCTTGAGGTTTAAGACTATTACAACTCATCCCTTGAGCTTTTAAAAATTACATTCCCTTCCTTGAGTTTTGAGGTGAGTTATATTTTTATACAGATATTAAATTTTTTAACAGAATATATGTGATGTCAGCAAAAAAAAAAAAAAAGTTCATTACCTAAATTGTCCCTAATGTGCATGAAATTACAAATAGATTTTTTTGTTTGCTCATAACATGACAAATAGATCCTATATACTATAAAAAAAAAATCAACACACGTGGAAAAAAAATAAAAATTTTAAAAATTAACATACAAATTAATTTTAGAAACAAAAGAAAATTCCTATTGATGTCATTTCATACACATTATGGACAATTTAAGTAATAAACATGTTTTTTTTTTTTTGCTGACATCACATATATTCTTTTAAAAAATTTAATATAAAAAAAAAATGTAACTCACCTCAAACTTTAAGGGAGGGGAATGTAATTTTTAAAACCTCAAAGAGTAAATTGTAATATTCTCAAACCTCAAGGAAGGTAAATGTAATTTGTTCTATATTGTTTTATACGCTAAAAGAGGGAAAGGGAAGGAAATACGGCAGACAATCTGTGAGGCTATAATATGAAATTTAATTAAATATGATATATATATTCTAATAATGCTCAGAATGGTCAAATTTATCAAAGATTTTGCACTAACAAGCCCTCAATATCAACAAACTTAAAAATTATGAACTATTATTATTAGTCTAATTTTTGTTTTCTTTTTTGCTTCTTTTGGGTCAAGGGAGCAGTATTGGAGGGCCGAAGTTCTAAGCAAGAGAAAGTTGAGTCGAATGGGCCATGACAACAAACAAGGGCGGAGGCACTACTACCACTCAACTAACCCATTTTTTTTTTCCTGTTATTAATCTAAGTCGGAATGCTTAATTTACCGAAAGTCTAATCCCTTCGCTCTCTATGCTCAAAACATGCCGAAAGGAAAAGTTTTTATATTCAGCCCACTCTATTGCCACATAATATGAAAGATAATAATTTCTTCCTCTACAAGAAAAGGAAAATGATGAATTCCACAAATTGGAATACCATGTAAAGCTTAATGGTCACAAGCAGACATGCCCTAATAACAATTACCTCTTTACATAAACCATCACTTACCAACTTTATCATCAACATCTAATTAATACAGTATACAAATGGACAATTAACCTCGCAGTGTTTGATATGAAGGCAAGACTGGGGAGGAGCAGGAAGGATATATCCAGGAAAATACAGCTCTCCCCTGAGAATTAAACTAAGCAGATAGATCCCACTTAAAAGCAACAAATTAAGCAAAATATCTACCATGCCTCAATCATGAACTCAAGGTGATAATTTAATTAATCCTTCGGCAGTTCTTTTAACACAAACCTACATTAAGGAACAAAGCAAGGAAACCAGAACTCTTGTACAATGTTCTCTAGGGTCATTTACTCTACAAACATACATCAATCTTTTGTATAAGGGTCCAAAACAGAGGATTGTCAGACATTCCAGAACTCTCGTTTGAAGGTGAGAGGTGGCATGAGAAAGAAGCGGCACAAACAAAAGATGTAACGGATACAACTATTTCATTTATCCCATTCGGAATCCAAGGGCGGAGAGATGACCTTTGATGGGTTTTCTTGCATGCTTTTAGGCAGCTGATTGGTGTACCGGTCCCAGCCCATGAGGTGGGGCAAAGCAAACTGCAGAAGGAAAGGCAAATTATATGAGCGCTGCAAAATATTTGACTCGAATGCACATAGTTGGCATGTTTCTGATGGGGCAAAGTGAAGAAAAGACTTCAAAACACTTTCTTACCACTGCTTTAAGACACAATAGCCAATGTAAAATTACAGTGACTTATTTTTTGGAAACAGAAAAAGCAGCAGATAAAATCTTGAATAATTTCATCTGCAAACAGTATGATCATCAATGACAGGCTGACAGCATGTCACAACATCTTTGACCATATTGTCCATGTCTTCCACATTGGAAGATTAACAGTGTATATGCATATTATATTACTATACGATAAAAAATCTAAAAATAAAAACAAAATAAACAAGATAAGACCAAGCTTAGGATGTTGCATATGCCCCTTTTTTTTTTTCCTCTTTTTTTTTTGGTCAAATGGCAATGTGCCACAAAACAGGGGTAGTCCTCCCCCACCCATGCCCACCCTAGCCCCAAACAACCCACATGAGAATGGATTCTATTCCAGGTATCTAGTTTCACCACCAACACCAAGAGGCGTTAACAACTAAGATAACTAGTACCTTCGCAGCTATTTTCCAAGAACATTACCTACCCACCCTAAACAGAAAAAATGGAAAGAAAAAGAACAAACACAAGCCCCCACTCCTCCTCTTCCTTATTTTCGGGCCCTAGAATAGGAGTGTGGTGCCCGCTCTCTCTATTCTGTAGATGTATTCCTGGGCAAGGATCAAAATTTTGTCTCGGTCTGTTGTTTCGGTCCGTTCGCAAACGATTCGGAAACATGATGGTAATAGAGAAAAAAATAAAAACATAAGAAAACATTTGAAAACATTAATTCAAATCCATTCATGTATATTTTTAAACTAATAAATGAACATGTTTAAAGGCTATGCAGTCATTTACATTATAGGAAATTATGATATATTTGAAGAGTAAATGCAAATATGTATCAAACTAGTTAGAAGATTAATTTTAGGAATCCCACTAATCATTAATTGAGTTTGAGAGTTAGTTTTATTTTTATAAAATAATACTAATTTAATGTTGATATTACATGATTATCAGATAATTTGAAAGTTTGTTTTATGAGTTTCATTAATACGTTAGTTTTAAAATAAGGATTTGAAAATTTTGGGCTAAATTAAATGAGTAATGCATACAAACAAAATTTTTGAACAAAATGATGTGGGTGTTTGGGGTCCTTTCATTTAAACCAAAACACTCACTATTTTTTCCCATAATTTCAAAAAGGCTACTGCCACATCATTCTAATGGAGTTCTTTGTACAAAAATTCTGAACGAATAGAATTTTTCAAATTTTTTATGTGACAATAATTAAAATCTTCAATCAAGAAATAAAGATAACAATAATTATGATAATTGTAGTAGTAACTAAAAAAAGGAGCTACAAGTATAAACATTATCTAATTGTGTTGGTACAACACATTGTTTCGACATATCTCATGGTGTTTTGGTGTGTTGCGGTATATTTTGGAGGAAACATTAGAATTTCGGTATTCCATGCATGTGTCGTGTCGGTTCCCTAAGAAATGGAAACATTTTGATCGTTTGAATGGAAATAAAAGAAAATTTTGTTCCATGCTCTTGGGAAGGGAAGCTGGAATTATTGATGTAAATGATCAATCCCATCCTATTCAAGTGATTGCCTTGAACCGAGCAACATTGGGGATCACCTTAATGACAGTTCATGGAGTTTAGCTGCGGGTTATATGGTGAAAGCAGCTCCACACGGAGAGGTAATAGGTTCTCAGTAGCAAGGTCCAGAGGACAGGATCAGAGGGTAGATTTGTTAAGAAGCTCACAATAGCTTCTGCTCTGAGCTTCCTGTCCTCAGGGATAAGACTCTAAGGCATGTTTCTTGGACAAAATTGCTCAACAAGACCAGAACCCCATGTGGACTATGAACCAACAAAAAGAAGAATGCCGTTGAGCTTTGTTCAAGCACGCAGTGACATTTATTTCTGATCACTAAAAGGAACAAAAAGGTTAAACAATTAGGGCCACGGTGTTTGCTTTGAGCTAGCCAAAACTATCTGTAGTATTGAACTAATTACCAGTGATGAAAGGGATATCCAAAACAAGTCCAATTAAACGAATTTCTACACTTCTACATCTCTTTCTCACAAAAGCATGATAGGTTTTAGGGAAACTAATTGTATGGGTCTCCTACGTGCATGTGAGTGTGAAAATAGTATACTTTTTATACAAAAGTACAGGCACAAGCATGGGTTATAGTATGTGAGCATCTACATCATTAACCACACAACTACCTAGAAGCAAAATTACATCCAAGAAATTTTGTAACAAAGACAGTCAATTTTATTTCATATCCACTATATGTAGACTGTGCATGCAAGCACATAACCGTACAGTGGGTAATTGATAGAGAAACAAATTAATGACTAACATACCTGTACAGTGTTGCAGGACAATTACAACTTCAAGAAATTGTCCACATTCCCATTGCATGGCCAGCTTCAACTCTAAAATATGGGCATACAATAGAAATTTCTTCTAATTGAAGAAAGCTACCAGGCCCTCTCTATGAAAATGGATTTTCTTGATGCCATCCACTGTGCTTCTTTCCCCCCTTCCTATAAGGAATGACTATAAAAATAGAGAGCAGAAGAGGAAAAGTAAAAGTTTGCACTAGATGCGTGCTTAATTCTTATCCAGATAATATCACTGGTATTCATGTCTGCTATGAGGGTGTGGCAGCCAAGAAAGAGGAAGAGGAATCCTTTTTACTAGGGGTGCTTACGGGTCAGGTGGGTCGGGTTTGGTGGCCATCCACCACCCGACCCGAAGTTGTCGGATTGAAAAAAATTGGAACCAGTTCCAACCCAATGGATGATCGGGTTGGATCGGTTCGGGTTGGGTAAAAAAAATCAATTCTTAGTGTAAAATGGTCGGGTTGTGAAAATAAAGGCCTAGCACCTGAACCGAATATGGTCGAGTTAGTTGAAATCCACCCGTAGGGTGATTGGTTTGGGTCGGTTTTGTGTTGGGTTGGGCGGGTCGGTGAAAATTTTGAACAACCCTACTTTTTACTCCAAACAATCGCTCAACACGGAAAGCAGATATTCTATACATTTCCCAGGAATACTCAGGAGCGTATTTTTATCTAGAGAGAAAGATGGGTTGGTCGCCAGAAGAAGAATGAATTATATCCCTATTTTTTATCCGGAATGTATATAGTTTTTAAATAGGAATGTTTGTAGAATGAAGCTTTGCGAGATTTTGAATATGACCCCAAAAAAGTCTAGGCTTGAGAGAATTATGAATAATGCAGATGTAAAATAGAAAATTGAAGTAAAGAACTCCTTTGGGATCACTTTGAATAAAATTCCTATATCCCAAATCTAGATCCACCAGGTCCAATTTTAACTAAAGACAAAAACTAACTCTTCGATCCCAGTATTCAAAATCACAAACCAAAATGAAACATCATTAGAGTGAGACCCAAACACGTACACACAAACATCTTCAAAACAATGCATCCAGCTTCAAAGGCAGTTAGCCTTTGAAGAGGCAGCAAACACCAAGAACAGAGGAGAAACAGAAACAAACAGCAAATCAGCAACCTAATGCTTTACCCGACCCTCTAAAAACTTAAAGACTTTTATTAGCCACCCACAATAATTCCTACACATTCTGTCTTTTGCTCCACTCTTCTTCATTATAAGCCATGGAGGACCAATTTCTCTTCTATTTTAACACTACAGTAATCTGATTTCTGCAGTTCAACCTGATTTAACTATCATAGACATCCACATTCATCATATAAATATAAGAACTGCACAAGCAGTATTCCAGCTTAATAGTAATGCAAGGTGAGAAAAGCATCAGTTTGTCATACATTGAAAGCTGTGCGCATAACTGCAAACTCGGCAGTAGTGACAGGAACTGTTAAGCGATCATTGGTTTTCAGGATATTGTTAACAACACCTGCAAAGAAATTGCAAGCTCAAGACAATTTGGGGAGAAGTTCCTACAAGAATTGGAACTCATAATTCAAGCTTACATTATGCATTTATGTCAAAATAATATATTCCATAACTACCATGCAAGAATGGGAAACCAGATCACTGTATGCATAAAACAACTAAATTTTAAAACTTCATAGCGTCAAAGAGATGCAAACTAATTGTACCACAAAATCCCAAGAGACACCATTAACAACACATGGCTTTTCATCCCATACCACATACCATACAACATATCATTTCTCCCTGACACATGTCGGACACGCGCCCAAATATATGTCATATTAATTTTAAAATTTTTTTTAGAACTGCATATGTTTTGGACATTTGGGGAACGTACGTGTCCATCATTTAAATACACTAGAAACATATTACAAGTTTGACAATAATAAATTAGGATCCAATGATAAAATAAAAACAATGTGAATTTGTACTTATTAATCCCTCTACTAGAATTTTTAAGTTTAGGAATTTCAAAACTTCCAACTTGCTCATGAATAAAGCTTTTGAAAATAAATATTAGGACTTTTGTTCACATTTCTTCTCCAATATGTTGAATGTGGAAAATAATTTCTAACAAATTTAATATAATAAAATATAAATGTATTTATAATGTAAATAATAAAGAAATAGTTTTATTTTCATGCATGCAAACAAAAATATATATTTATTTGTTGATGTGTCCCTACCATGTTGGCTTGTCCATATCACATCGTATCGGTATCCTGTGTCCCTATTCATGCTTTTTAGATCATAATACTAAAAATTTATTCAGTATGATTCAAAACATCTCTGGGGACACTTATCCAAAGCAACTCACTTAGTAATAGACATAATAATCAAATGACCCATTAGTCTTCTACATCCTGCAGCATTGCTAAAGAAGCATAAAAGATATAAAGCTCAGGTACACATACAGATAACTATAAATAAAGGAAAAATTATCCATTAACTCCTATAATGTTCACTTTTCTTTGAAAATCAAACTGCATAAAGTTTAATACTTTATCCATGGTAGTCATCCACTGGGGGGGGGGGGGGGGGGGGGGGTGAATAGATATTCAAAGCATCCTAAAATTGTTTTCTTAAAACTTTTTATGTTCATTTCCTTTTAATTGTGTAGGATCATTAATAATTAAATGTTTAAAGGCTTGAGGATCATTAAATCTATGAACTAAAGATGAATTCAAAACTTTTAAGGACCTAAGGTCAATAATGGGGGTTTGGAGCAAACTGCTATATCTAATTTCAATACAAACACCCTCTTTGTTACATATGAAGTTCAATTATCATGCTTTTATTCAAATGCTAAACAATTACTATGTTTTGCAAATCCATGGACTTACATAGGTAAAACAATGTCCAAAGATGTTTGAAAAGCCATCATGTGCATGGTCCTTTCCTGGGGACTATAAACAAGTTGATATTATTATTTGGGGAGACATCCCCTAGGGCCTTATGGTCCGTTGTGGATTCATCATGTGGATGGACTATATAGGGTATGCATAGCCCGCTGTGCCCAAAGGATGTGAGCACGTTACAAATGTTGTTGATAAAATGATGAAACATAAGATTGATTTCCTTACAATTGAAATGTGAAACGTATTGTAACATCTTTTGAAGAAATTGATATTATAAATACCTCATGATTTATTCAATAGAATATGATTTATCTCAATATGTTATGTTATGAAGAACTCATGTTTTGACTGCAATTATTCTATCAAATGTCAAATGCTTTTGGGATTCAAATGGGCTACTTATGCTTTTCATTATAAAATGTCCACGGTATATTTTCTTTTTGCTCCAATGCCTACATTAGTATTATTCATTGGGCTAGTTATGCTCACTCTGTTCCCATTTTAGGGAATGAAGATTAAGACCCATAGCTATACTTTTGTGAACTTTTGTTGAAACTGCATGAATGTGGATGTTTTCTGAAGTTATTTCGTGTTTTGCTAGAAGATGTATATCATGTTTTGTCTAAAAAAACCACATCATATTTGCTAAGAACGCATTTTGTGTTTTGATGATGGGTTATACTGTAAGTTTCATGTAATATTTTCGGAGATTATGTCATGTGTATGATGTGTGGCCATATGGTTAGCCTAATGTTTGCAATTATTTTATGAAGTATGTTAAGCTATGGTATCTTCATTTGAAACTTAGGCACTTACTCTCAAGTTCTCAACATAATAGAATGCACAATCCCTTATATTTTTTCCATGTGAAGTTTTCACAAATTTGTTATTAAATGTTATAAGACACGTGATCAACCGTTTTGATTTGTTTGACATTTGGTAGCTATGCTGTTGGCCAGTCATGTTCTCTAATTCATATGGGGTGGGTTTGCGATCATGACATTTCCATGTTTTTATAGGACAAAATTGTTGCTCCCAGTATCAAGTGCTTACCAATTACATTTTGTTTTTGTTGATAAGTTACAGCAAGTGCTTACCAATTGCAGAAATTCTAAAAAGCCTGCTAGCTTCACACTTAGTTGGCCACATTTGGCAGGTTCTAAAACGGGATTCATACTCCTAGACCCAACACCTCCAAGTCAATTTCACACCAAAAGTTAGAAACAACAATCACATCATTGCAAAATTCACCCAAAATGATCTGAATTTTGGTCCTCAACACTCTGATACCAATTGGGACCCAACTATAAAGCAACATAACTGAACGTGTTGCCGCATTCTGACCATATATTTCTTTGAAATGTGGAATAAATTATTAAGTTCTATGAAAAATGACATTCACGTATTGTCAATGGTTGGGATTGTGGCCATTACAAAGAAGATGTAGCAGCAGCTCTCAATTTTCTTGAAGAGTATTATTTGGTGAGCCCTTCGTTTTTCATACTCTGTTCAAAGTCAAATAGCAGCATAGAAAAGTGTAACAACTTGACATACATTGTTGGGACCATTTTGTAACAGCTTAAGCTTTTGGGGTAATTGGTTATCTATCATGGTAGTAGAGCTTTGTTTTCGGGAAGTCCCAGGTTCAAGTCTTAACATATGTCTTTGTTACCCCATTATGTTTTTTAGAGTGCACTCTATTTCATGTGTATTTGTGCACCCTATTGAATACGGTTTGTGTTAATTATTCTGTCCAAGTGCCAGAGGGATTCACGTCTGAAGGAGGGTTTGAGAGCTTAATATCCATTATTGGGCCCATTCCCTAACAGCTTAGTCACAGTTTTGCAATTATAACCTCATACAAGCAAGATAACTCCACTACATTTTCAACATTTACAGTTAAGAGCACCAATTTTCACTTCAATACATAAAATGGTCTAGACAAAACTAAAGATGTAGAAAGATGAAATTAAGTAAAATATACATATATATCATGCTTGAAACAACAAGTTCTTCATATGCACATCCTTGGATAAAATCACTTACTCAGTGAAATAAAGTAACCACTATCATGCGGCTTAACGGATAAGCTCTTCCTCACCTGTCCCGCATTACTGTTGCATTAAATCACTAGTTAAACCCAATGCTTATTTAAAAGAAGAGTAAAGTTAAAAAAAAAAAGAAAAAGAAAAATAAAGCTTGCACAACTGGAAAAGAGTGATGCTATCTGACACGATTTTATCATTATGTGATTCTTCTTGCTAGGTAAATATATCCCATTTGCCATAAATTTGTGCAATTACCTTGATAACATTGAAGGGTCATGAAAGAATTCACAAGAATCTTTGGAACCCAAACTTATCAAAGATCCAACCTCCGTCGCAGATAAAGCAAACATCTGAAAATGTTAATGAAAATAGTCAATAACTCTCTGTTTGGTGGAAGATGTATATCAGCTAACAAAGATCCAGTAAGGATCATTTGAGTAATGGGTCTCGTGCATAGGTCTTCACGGCAACTATAGGATATGACAACCTTACAATAGATGTGTAATTGACATGGCGGAACTAAAAGATCTAAAGATGTTTCTAAGTCAGGTTTTATTGTTAAAGATTTTCAGGGAAACTTGAACATATGACACTATGAATATTGTTTGTGAATGTTCCAGAGTAAGATAAACAGTAAAATCGCTCAAGGCAACACTATAGAATTCGTTAAGCATGTAATAAAGCAATACCTAAGCAACTTTACCTGTCTCTTTTCCCAGTCATACTTGCGGTCTCCAATAGCAGGCCAGAATGTCAACATAATAGTGCCACGGCGATCAACTTTAAGACCTCCAGACTATGCAAGAACAAAAATGAATGAGGAGAAGCATATTTCAACTATGTAGACGAAGAAATACATATGTAGTCTCTCTCTCACTCTCTTTATACACATATGTGTGCGTGTGTGTGTAAAAGAACGAGAAACACAAACATACATCCAATTTAATGAATGTCGGGAGAATAGGAGCAGCAGAAAGTGCAGCTTTGCCCTTGTAAACAGAATAAGGTGCAGTTATTCGGCCTGCGAATTTTCCTGAACTCACAGAACACAAAACCATCAGACTAACAAATAAACTGCAATAAAAAATAAAAAAAAAAGAGGAAGAGGAAGAAGGCCGGGGGGGGGGGGGGGGGGGGGGGGGGGGGGGGGGGGGGGGGGGGGGGGGGCGCTGGGTGGTGGTGTTATTTTTGAGGGAATTGTAACTACCACCAGCAGAAGACGTTTCTCTAGCAGTAGACATGCCTGCCCCAGACATAAAAACGTGCAACGACAAAGCATCTCTCGCATCTTTTGCAGATGACTTCCTTTGGGACAACTGATTCCTGTTTTGACAAGGATTTTTATACTAAACTTCAGAAAGCAATCATCCCACAAAAATTGATGAGCTTTAAAACCCAAGTCAAGAACTTCTTGTTGAATGCATTCAAAAATATTTAAAAACGATTTACTCCCTTTTCTGTTGAACAAACTATTCAGATTAAGGAAAAACAATGTACTCAGGATGCCCTAATTCAAAGCACTAGCTTGAATCAATTGGATGCTAACTAAATAGTTTGTTCTCTAAATGAACACAATTCCTTGACAGCCAATGTTAGTTTCACTAAATCTCTTACTGCTTTCCATGAGATAACAAAACAGCATCCATAACTTGACCTGAGTTCAATTCTACCAAAAGTATTAGAATATAGTAAATGACGTTGCTTAAAGATGTAAATGACATAAAATATTATTTGAAGATAAACCTTCACTTCTACGTGTAGAACCACTCACTGCAAATATGCTAGTATACATACAAGAAATAATGTGCAAATGCATATACTAAAGCTAGGGTCCATTGCACATCAATACCCGTCCCATATTTGAATCAGGATTGAAACGCTACTAAAATGACATATTTTATCATTTCGAGTTGAAGGAGAAGAAGCAACAGAAAAATACACACAGGGAGAAATGGAGAATTAATGTCAACGAAACAGGAGGACTTTTAAATGGAATTCAAGAAAATTTATTGTTTTTCTTTCAGTCACGCTCACTTTTAATAATGGCCACATCCAAATGTACCATGTCACATATTGCGAATGCATTACTTATTTCTACAAAATCTACTACCTTTTAGAACTTAACTGTTAGGAGACTTGACTAGTACATAATGCATGCACAATGCAGCTTTTAACAATTGACTGGTACATTCCCAATAAGTGACTAGTAAATTAGTTGATGTGACTGTTCTTCATTCTTCTCAAAAGTGAGAGTTACTGATACCCATTTAATTTTGACTGATTCTCATTATTTTGCAACAGTGAGAATCTCATTTTTTTTTACATAAAAATTTAAGTGTTCAAGAATTCCATTTTGAAGTCCTCTCATTTCCTTAACGTTAGTTCTCCCAACACAAAAAACATAAGAACTTCTTACTCCATTTTCCCTTACCCACACTCAAAAAGAAAAGAAAAAAGAAAAGGAAAGGAAAGACATCCCTTCTCCATCGAATGAAGTCACATTCTCATTGACTTATTAATTTAATACAAAAAGATGCATCTCACTGAATGATCAACATGCACAACAAACTGATCTACAAATGTCTCAAGTTTCTTACTTTGAATTTAATTCGCATCTAAGCTCAGGAAGAGGACAAAATCAGCATATTTCAAACAGGATTAGATATATTTTTCTAGATTCTATTCACATCAAAAGTTTTCTTGAAGTAATGATATTTACTTCGCCTTCCAAGACAATAACAAACCCTTGGCATAACTGTAGTATCATTCATACTCATTGATGTTGTGGCCAACAATAAAAATATTGAAGAGTAAAATCTAGTCTTGGCAACCATAAATGTTGCTGCAATAGATAAAGTAAGCCATGGCTCAAAGGATAAAGAAGTGCCAAGAAACAAACTGATAATCCACAATAAGCAACTTTCTTAATACGAATAGCAAGCAACGTTTCTTGATAGGAATAGCAAACAACCTTTCACCATAGAGACAACATCTATATAGTAAGAACAAGTCAATCTATATTTACAGATAAAAATACATAAATTTGTGAGGCAAAGTGCCTACAATTTTCCCCTAAAGTTGTTATATAGAGGATGGTTACAACTATGCTAAGATGTTAGACGAATCATAGTTTCCAGTTATAAGTGTGGAAAGTCAACACAAACAGATATAGGGCTCTTGTCGTTGTGTTATAACTCAGTTGAATAATTTTCACTCTTATTTCCCATAACAGGTATCAAGTTGTTCACATTATCACACATTCAAGTTACCCTTCTAGTAAATCATAAGGAATTGCACTTCTCATATAATCATGTTTCCTCCGCCAACTGCACAAAAATAAAAGCAGGATGAAGAACACACCTCTCATCATAATCAACCCAAGCAGATTTCAAGCACAGATTTTTGCTAAGAGATCATGTCCCAAACAATGATGATGACTATGACGCCAGAACTGTTTACATCCCAAAACCCCGAACTTCATATTACGTTTTACCGAACACATTTGTGAGAGTATAAGAAGCAAACAACCCCAAATACGTAGAATAACAGACGCAACATCAACTACCAATATCTTCGCAAAAGACCTCCATGTATTTCCCCGGGAAAAACATTTACCTTTTAATCCACGCGAACGAGGCAAATTTACTGCTCAAAATTCATTATTTTCTCGAGAAAATTTTTCAGTGGAAACAAGAATAACAAATCTGAACACCTAGTCGGCAAGAATGACCATCCAATCAAACAACAGAAGACGTTTTATGCGTAAGGCTTCGTCTGTTTCCGCAGAAAATAATTTTCCTTTCTGATTCACTCGCATGGGGAAAATTTGCAGCTGAAAATTCATAATTTTCTCAAGAAATTTTTCATTGAAAATTATTAACAAAAGGTGTGGATGCATTTCCCACAGGTTGAAGAAGATAACTAAACTAGGGTTTTGGTTGGGTTTTAAGTTGGTTTTACCTGAAATGGAAGAGGGAGGAAAGCTTCGACATCGGCCGATAGTTCATCAATAGAGCATAGATAGGACAAGAGAGTGAGAGAGAGAGAAATACGGCAGGGGTAGTCCTAAAGAAAGGACACTTCCCTGACAAACAGGAATTTTGAATTTAATTTCAAATTTAGTGCCGATTTAACTTTATTAAGTAACTCAAATTCAGCATCGTTTAAGTTGGTATTTCTATTGAAAGTGCCAATTTAAATGGCGTTTTATTCTCGTATATATCATGCGTATTAGTGTATAAAATATAGAACATTTTACAAATACACGTATGGTGAAACATTCTGTAAATACAATAAATAATAAAAACGTCTTTTGAGAATGCGTTATTATACTGTGAAAAATTGCCATTTGAAAAGATATTTTTTTCATAAGCTGGGTGTTTTTATATAAGCATATAATCAAAATTAGGGCTTGATCACGATCTCAGCCTGTGATCTCTCTCTTAGTGATCTTTCTCGTTCTCTCTCACTCTCTCAACGATCTCTCTATCTCTCTTGTTCTCTCTTACTCTCTATATAAAGGCATCTCTCACTTTTACTATCCCAGTCATTCCCCTCTTCCTCTTTCCAATCTTCCCTCCCATTGTCGTTAGGCTTGGAGTCTACATTTGAGGAGTCAATACTCAAGCATCATGGCTACATTGGAGGAGGCTACTCAGCTAGTAAGTTTTGTCCTTAATTTACATGAAGATTTCTTTGATTATACTAATTCCAAGAAGTGTATGGTATGAAATGAAATTAATTATTCGACTATAAAACTCAAGTAGTTAGAAATTGGAGTATCTTAGGCCTATGAAACTTCATCTTAGTCACGGAAAAAGGAATATATATATATATATATATATAACTGCTACTACTATTACGTCAATTTTTAAGAACATAGCAAGCTTAGGTGAATTGCTTCTGGTGTCTAACTACAAGGGGTTTGAATTATGCGAATAACAACAGGTTGTCATTTTTCTTTTCTTTATGTTTTTCCTCTCCAATTTTTCCTTCTTTTTTTTCGTATATTCAAAAGGTCTGCAGATATTTGAGACTTTTATAATATAATGCCTCTTTTTAGTTTTTTCCTTTTTATCCCCTAATGGTAATTTATATGAAGCAATGTTGTGGATTTGAAGAGTAGTGATGCCATTTCCTTCTTCTTCTTCTTTTTTTTTTTTTTTTCTTTTCATTCATTTTGGAAGTTAACCCTCTTTTCTTTGTAAGGATGCCATTCTGTTTTGCAAGTATTGTAGTTTACTTGTATGTATGTATAACATTTGAAGAGATGTATTATTGGAAAGTAACTCCTGATTGTTTCAGTGAATATATAACTGACCTAACAGCTCAAACAAAAAAGTATGTATTTTTTATGACTATTAATTTAGTTGGTTGTCTTTTATAAGGTTTCATTATAAAACCCAGTTTATATAGAACGTTTTGGCTGTTTATCATCCTTTTTCATTTCAATCTAAAACACCAGTCATTTTGGCTCATAGTTTAAAAAGTGTTGAAAATTTTGTAGTTATTGATTAGTTATTTAAATATTTTAAGATTTTCATATAGTAAATTGTGGGATCAATAACCTGAGAAAGCATGTGGTTGTAAAAAAAATTCAAGATGATTTCATGCAAGATAGATAGAAAAGCCTCAAGGCTTAAGCTTGAAAGTTTTAAATCATTTGGTGAACTGCAGAAAAGCTTCAAGGTTATCAATTTCTTCAAATGGTCCCATGATGTTGAGATGATCTATAAGGTAGCAATATAGCCTCTTTTGTGACCATAACTACATATCTTCACCACTAGTCTATACCTTGTTATTTTGAGATTTCGGCATAAGAATCAATCATTAACATCTTGTAATATATGTGTTTGATGGTAGGCACAGCTAAGTAATAACGACAATAGTAAAAGATCGTCGAGAAGGCATAGCCTATGATATAGAGGTTATTGATTGCTATGATGTAGAATGGGGAACCTCACTTGTTGGGTTACAGAAAATGATCAGGCCTATGATGGCTGAGTATGAAGAACATGTGAATAAAGTTTATATATAAATACCCTTATCGACAAATTAGGGAAGTCCTGGTATATAAGAAGTTGTCGATCAATGACAACATGATCTTACAAACTATCTTGAATCTCCCTTTGAGATATATTAACTTGCATTGTGTTAAAATATGCGTTATCAAGGAGTGGGGCACAATGACCACCAATGTCAGTCGTGCAGATGTGAATTAGGAAGATGTTTAGTCTTACGGTGAACTCTTATTGCAGGGGGGTGATGTATCGAGCTTGACGACATTTACTTAATGCTTACACTCGGGTAGACTAGTCAAAGCACAATGCCACAAGATGTGTCAGGGTAATGAATGTCTAATCTTTTTAGCCTAAATGAGGATTACTCACAGGGCCGGAGTAATTTTGAACAATTTCATGATTTTCACAGTTTAGTTACACCTCACCCAGGATATGCTTCCGGCCAATGGGGGTGTGTAGAAGCGGAAAGTCCCAGTGCAAGTTAGATACTATGGAATGGCTTAGTGGCTTAGATGAGATTAGGAGACGGGTAAATGAAGATGTTGATGTTCAGTCCGTTGAATCAGACAAAGATATTGATATTTTAATGACAAATGAAGTAAACAACGACTCTGATGACGATGGACATGAACAAGTGAACATTGCTGACTTACATGACACTCTGGTGCCCTTTTTTACAAACATGGATAGGGTAGATGATAATATAGCTGGTCGAAATTTATATGATCGCGGTTCGACATGGTCAAAAGCTAATCCAAAGTTTTCAAAAGGGATGGTTTTTAAAGATAAGAATGTAGTGATTAGTGTATGTAATCGATATCATGTGAAGAAAAACAAACATTATTATATTGTAAAAACAAACAAAAAAGTATAGAGTATCAGGTGCACTCATGTTTGCCCATGGAAACTGCGTGCGTGTTAGAAGAAGAAGCATACTTTCTTGGAGATCACACAATACCCTAGGCCACATACTTGTTTACATGGGATAGATAACTTGGATCACCGTAATCTAAATTCGATATTCATTGCACGCATGATTATGTCCCAAGTTGCGGAAAGTTATTATGAGTTTTCAAATTAAACTGAGACATAAATTTATGTATTGATACTCTTCCTTAGTAAAGTTTAAGTATTCATCTAAATCTTGTGGTGTACACCTTGGTTGGAAGATATTATCCATAGAGAAGAATGTAACAAATAATGCTGGTTTCACAGTGTCATATAAGAAAACATGGCTTAGAAGAACAAAGGCCGTTGTGATGGTATTTGGTAATTAAGATGAGTCATATAAAAAGTTTCCAAGGTACATAAGAAAATTGGAGTTCAGGAACCCGGGCACGACTGTGATTTTACAAACGAATGACATTAGACGAATGGGTGAAGTTGCGCTAGACACAATATTTTGGGTATTCCAGCCATGCATTGAAGGCTTCAAGCATTGCCCTTCAGTTATAGGTATCGACGGTACCCATCTTTACGAAAAATACACAGGAGTTATGCTAATTGCTATAATCAGAACAGTAAGGAAAAACATTTATCCCTTAACTTTTGCACTAGTTGAATCAGAAAACTATCGTGATTGGGCATGGTTTATCTACAATGTTAGGCATCTTATTATGCCAAGGCAGGAGGGGATCACTTTGATTTCTGATCGACATGCTGCCATATTGAGCACCGTCAAACGTGAATGAGAAAGACCATGACTAGGGTAACCACCTAGATTCCATACATATTGCCTTAGACACTTTTGAAGTAATTACCAAACAAAGTTTGGTAACGCTAAAGTTAAGGATCTTATATAGAAAGCTAGAAATGCCCGTTAAGTGCGTAAGTTCGACGAGGTAATGGAAGCAATTAAACAATTATCTAAGTTGGTGTACAATGAGTTGTGTTGGGAGGACCCTACGAAGTGGACATTGACATATGATGGAGGTTATCATTGGGGAGTTACAGCCGCCAATGATTCAGAGTGCATTAATAATTTATTAAGAGGTGCATGAGACTTGCCCATAATTGCATGTGTTCAAGTTACCTTTTACCGCCTGGTTAACATTTTCAACAAGATACAAATGCAAATTGAGAGCGATTCAGCTAAAGAGTTGAGGTACGCAAGGGAAGTGCAAGAGAAGATAGAAGAGTATCAAGCTCGATCAAAGGTTTATCGTGTAACTATCTTCACTTGGTAATGTCATAAATTTTGAAAAGTGTATATAGTTATCTCGCTTATTGCTAGATTTCTATACTTATCAATATGTAATACAATGACTATGTTATTATATTTCAATTATAGGGGTTAGGGTTTCGCTGAGGTTATTAAAAATCCACCAGGCATGAAAGGGAATAACAAACATACGGTGCCTTTGAATCCTCCGTCATGTGATTGCAGAAAATGAATGATCTATTATTGTCCTTGTTCGCACATGCTTGTAGTGTGTACAAAATTGGGCAGACAACCGTGGCACTTAATTGCTCCTCAATATAGCATGAATGTTTTGCTCACGTGTACAAAACAAGTTTTCAACTATTGGTGCACAAGCATTATTGAGTAGCATATGATGGTCTTAAGGTCATACCCAATCCGAGCTGTCGATGAGAAGTCACATTTGGGCGTCCATTACGGTATTTGTAAGGAACAAGGGCATGATAGGTGCAAATGTTCAAACTAGACTACCTAAGTTGTGTATTGGAGGGTAGTTAGCCATGTTTAATGGTTTATTTGTATCTGTATTGAATATATTAGTTAGTTGTACTTGTATTTAAACTTAATCTTATTGATGTACTGTATTATTTAAATTGAAGAATTGCGCATTATTCGTACTAGGGATATTATAAGGAGTAGTCCCTTCATTTTGTCAAACCATGCTCTTGCATATGGTAGTCATATCCTTCACAACTTTTAATCAAAGCTTACACCTGTATAGGGTAGTCACATCCTTCACAGGCTTTATTCATCAACATGCACATACTTCACACCCTTTAGTAACATCCTTCATAGTCTTTTGTCAAATAGTTTATAACCATTAGTCAATAATCATTAGAACTTTGCAGAGAGTAATAATATCATGCTTCACATTCATAGAGTAATCACATCATGCACATAGCCTACAGAGAACAGTCACATCGTTCACAGCCTTTTGTAAGCCTTCACAACTTTTAGTCAAAGC
Source organism: Euryodendron excelsum (assembly GCA_033060915.1). Classification (NCBI taxonomy): domain Eukaryota; kingdom Viridiplantae; phylum Streptophyta; class Magnoliopsida; order Ericales; family Pentaphylacaceae; genus Euryodendron; species Euryodendron excelsum. The sequence goes on along the minus strand of CM065391.1, from coordinate 2,158,175 downwards.
CTGCACCTGTTTAGGGTAGTCACATCCTTGACAGGTTTTATTCAGCATGCACATACTTCACAGCCTTTAGTCAGCAGTGACAACACATTTGCAGATAGTAATAACATCATCATTCACATGTAAATGGAGTAGTCACATTGTTCACAACCTTTTATCATCCTTCACAGTCTTTAGTCAAAGCCTGCACCTGCATAGGGTAGTCACATCCTTGATAGGCTTTATTCATCAGCATGCACATACTTTACAGCCTTTAGTCAATAGTGATAACCCATTTGCAAAGAGCAATAACATCATCCTTCACATGTGAATGGTATTACCAATTGGCATTCAAGGCGAAGTCCAATTCAATGTCATTTCCCACTCACGAGATGATGTGGTTCACATGTAACAATTATATCATCCGGCCCTATTTAAAGAGTGGGTCACAGTTTTTTTGTTATACTGTTATATAGCTCAAACATGAATTACATAATAAGTGAGATTTTTGAGGTAATGGGTCGACATTGGGTTGGGTATAATGAGTGAGAGTATCCTTTGGACCCTAATAAATGCTACTTATGTAACACTATTAATATAATGTATGATGAGTACCAATATTGTATTAAGGAGGCCAAAACCTTTGTAGAAGTTTGTCGAGGTGTGAATATTCCAATCCCTAATCGTAGAGCCATGAATATGCCGATTAATACTCCTCGATTGTTACAAATGGCATTGCACCATTTCCGTAAAGAAGTTAATAGAATAACATAGCGTCATTAACGATGGTCATTTCTTCAGTTCGCAAATTAGAAGAAGGAAGATAGATTTATAGGTGAATGAGAAATGAATATACAAGCCAATAATGACGAGAAATATCAATCAGACATCAAGATGTCAGATGAAGAGAATGTAAACCACGTTGCCTTTGCATTATGGTAGTAGTGGATATGTTTGTATTTGTACTTTGTATTATCAGTTTCTTTATAACCATCTTAGGAATTGCCTATGTTTCCAAGTGCATTCGTGTATTTCGTATTGTAATTTGATGCAATGAGTGATAATACGATGGCTATCAACTTCTCATTACTAAATTCATCATTATAAATGAAAATAGCAGACAGGTACGAGGACCATGGTTGTAGTAGATAGATAAATTACTTCCTAAGTAAACATGCGAAACAGGAATAAGGGAGTGATGAATAACGTAGTGATGGCCAACTAAACTCTTAATCCTCATCTGACATCTCGTAGTTAGATAGGTAATTTTCATTGTTTAGAGTCTTGTTATGCTCTTGGATTGTGAGTTGTCTCCAGCTAGCCTTTGCCATCTCAGTGGTAAGTTGGAGATGAAGTATTAGTATCGCTGCATAAGCATACTATTGCTCTCCCTTTTTATCCTTGCTATTGCTTTTTCATACTCATCTATGTTCCTCCTCCGCATTGTTTAAGACCTGCATCGAGGGATGCTAGCCCCCAAGTTCTACGGATCTATGACTAGTCACCTTTGTTCCTCAACCCTAACCACCCACTTTTGCTGTAGACCAACATAATAGTCTTTACAGCTCGAGCACTTGTCTTTTTAGTTCTGATTGCCGAATGGAGGCAACCATACTCAAGGGTATTGGCGACTTACCAAACTATAGGATCCTCCATTTGTCATTATCTCTACCAAGCGACAAAGTAAAATTAAAAATTTTCATGAACGAATGGGCCTTCTACCAATTCTTATTTATAAATGGATTACGCCTGAATACTCATACATTTACACATGTTTTGTATTATTGCTTAACTTTATTTTGGACAATTATAGTATTCTATAAATGTACTAATATGTGTCACAATTCAGGGCCTATGGATACAAGTATGTCAGGGCCTGTTGATGGCACGGTGCTGACGTTACAGACCTATCATCTATCGACTTACATATAGGAGCAAAGGGTATGCATAAATTTGCCTTTTTCTATTTGCAAGCATTTATTTTTTTGTTCATTTATGTGGTTTTTAATATACACTACATTTTTCACACACGGTACGGATGCTCTCCATTGCAAACATGGCGGCTAACATTTGTATGATGTAGACTTACACCCCCGTGTGCTGCAGTATGTATTATAGGTTGGATTTTATGGTGTATACCGAGTTAAGCCTATCTGTTTGGATCACCACTTGATTACTACCTTGGTTGAGCAATGGCGGGAGGAGACACACACGTTCCATCTACCTATCGGGGAGGCCGACATCACTTTACAGGACGTTATCGTACTGTTGGGATTACCTGTCGATAGGTACTCCATCATAAAGTGACATGTGCCAACTACAATTTTTGAGTGCCAAGAGCTTTTTTTACAGTCATTCGGGGTTGCCCCACCTATAGATTAGTTCGATGAGGCCTGCATCAGGCTTTCATGTCTCCGTGATATATTTCAAGCACTTCTAAAAGATGCTAATGAGGTTACAGTCTAGTGGCATACACGTGCCTACATTATGCGACTGCTTAGGGGGATACTGTTGACAGATTGCTCTCAAACCCATGTGCGACTAGCATATCTTCCATTTTTACAACACTTTGGTGTCGACAGGAGATATAGCTGGGACAGTGCAGTCCTAGCCATACTTTACAGGGCCATGTCCGGGCGGCGAAGTCCAGCACGAGACAGATTGCGAGGGCATTAGTTTTGTTACATGTAAAATAGCTGGTATAATTGATAATGCTTTATAATAATGCTTTTTTTTACTACGAGTTGTTTATTTTGCGAGTGTCACACCCATTTTGTATAGATATGGGCATGTGATTGTTTCTCACACATAGCCTTGCCCATCAACCATTATTTATAGGCGGGGTGCAGTTCCCCAGCAAACCATGGGGAGCCAGATATAAACGACTAACTTACAATTCTTACTTATAAATATTTACGCGTTACTAATAATTTCTATATTATGTTTAACATTTATATCAGGAGGAGATGTAAATATAGCACAGACACTACTTCCACCCATGTGATCTGCGTATATCCAGACCAGTTGGATCGATTGAGGCCTGACGAGGTATGTACACAATTTCAAAATTTATAATTCGTATTTCTTAATTTTACTATCTTTGCTTACAAAATTGGTACTGTTAATGTAAACGTATATAGTTCACCTGGATATCGTACAACGCTATCATTCATACACTTCTTACTTATTACCGGGCAAAGAGCGATATGAAGGTGACTTAGTCCCCTTTACTGTGCTTTGAGATCGTTAAGTGGCATTTACCTGATTGTGTTTGTTGGCAGCCTTAGTTCAGATAGGATGTACCAACGGAGTGTATAACCTCGGTTAGGATACATGCTATCAACCTGTGAGGGAGACGTAAGACTGATTGGATCGACATTCACGGAGAGTCCATGCATCGATGGGAGCATAGGCGTGATCATCTGGTAGTTGGGGTTCCTGAGATTGCAGACATGCAATATGACGATCCATACATGGTGTGGTACCACAGTATTACACGCTTACTGGTAGGCAATCTAGCTTACTGCCCTGCTACTAGATACCTTGAAGTAGGCTCCACCGTAGAGATTGAGGTTAGTAATGTCTTAAAATTTTATTTATTTCACTGTGAATTCTTAATGTCAGATAGTCACAAATATATCTCTTCATTTTGTAAACTCATCATATCATGTCCATACACTAGCTCGTAGATCGTGCCATTTATGCGTATGGCTCGCCAGAGGTATTGCAGGATATGTATAGGGCCCGGGGCCTGTGTGGCACACCACTTCATGTATTACGTGAGCAGGAGCAAATTGCATGGTCAGTAAGTCCAGCCGCTCCCCCTCTCGTGTGGCCACACCCCCTTGGATTATCCTCACATTAGATGCCATAGTCGTTCGTGTTGGAGACTGTGGAATTTCTCACGACCTAGCTATAGTGTATACGCATACTACCAAAAATTTTGATCTAATTAGCATAGCCTAATCTACGTGATTAGAATCGTACCTTCAAGATCTCTCTGGTTTGATCTTGAATAACAAGAATCAGCACTAAGCACAAAGCAACCGCTCGAACTCAACCTTCAGACTTTTGCTGTATTCCTCGTACATGCCTTGCTCTACAGAGAGTGGGCTCACCGCTGCTAGGGTTTTTATTCCTTAAAAAAACGTGTTTCTCTCAATTATGTGCAGAGTGTGTAACCCTAGCAGCTTTTAGAGCGCGTATATATATAGGCTACAACAGGGAATATATGATTAGTATAACTAGGGCTCCCTATGCAAATAAGGACTCCTAATCCAACTAGGATTAATCTTTATTTACGTAAATTATAATTTATACCACTAACAAATTATAATTGCACTCCCTGGTATACTAGAAATTATATTTCGAGCTCCATATTATTAAATGCTTATTTATCTCCTCATGTTAAGATTACAGATACCCGTCTATTAAATTAAATTACTGACAATTAAATTTAATAGACTTATTTAATTCCTTGAGACCTTCCACTTAACTTATTTGATATGTTGGATTCATAATCCACCTGCAGGGTTTGACATAATCAAAACTTATAAGCTTCCTCAAGGGAGTATCATCAATCCCTATACAGGGACGTGGATTCCATCAATAATAAATATTCACCATACACGTAATGTTATTGTCCAACTCACTGAATTTATTGACCCACAAAAAATCTCACTCTTCTGTGAATCAAAACAATAAATACTACATGCACGTGTCTATTTATTATATTAGGATTAAGAGTATAAACACTCATAATAATCATGAGGTATTAATTGTTTTATATAGTTAGTGTAAAAACAATTACCTCAACACAGTCCTGTTCAATATACACAAAGTGTACTAGTGCAAGGAGTTGGAATAATATCATTCCCTATAGTCAAGACAGACCTATTAAAACCTTATACTACAGTCCTACTGATGGTGTGTCCATTTCCATCTAAGACTGTGAACGATAAACTTATATTCCATAAGAACCGATGATCTGATCTTCTGTGTGTAAGTCGTACTCTACACACCAAATCATCTATTATATAGAATAAGAGACACAAATGCATAATCATTAAATAAATAACGCAATGCAAATATTTTTCATACAGATTCTTATTAAAATGGAATAACTAATTTATTAATAAATACTAAAGTCACTACACAAAGCATATCTTTTAGTATAAATTTCCAACAGTTCGGTGCTACTAGGTCGTCCTCATCGCATATGACTCCAATGATGCCAGCATACATTTATCATAGTGAATCACAAGATGTACCCTCTTCATCATGTGTGACTAGTTGCGAGGTGAGACTGTGTCGCACCGCCCCCTGCCACATTAGCTCTCCTGTTGTGTATGACCAAGGATCTGGGTACTCGGTACTAGGCAATGCTGAGGACTTTGATGCATATATTAACCAATTATTAGCATCAAGGCAGCATATAGAGATGTATTTCATGCATACAGAGGGTTGCATTTCACCTGCCATGTCATCCTAGTATGCACCTCTATATCCACCATCATACCTAGAGGGGCCATCTCAGGAGGCTTCACAGATCATGCAGCCAAAGCCAGAGCCAGAGCCATAGCCACAGAGACTACATCAAATCACATATGTTTACAAGAGCTGTAGGCCAACTAGAGATAGGACACTACCCCGATGTGGTACATGAGGTCATGTATAGTAATTGGGGTACTTAGTTTTTTCTTTGTTTTTTTGTACACTGTAAGGTTTGTTGTGGAAACTTTTTTTTAAAATAATTTCATATTGGGGTTTTTTGTAAAAATATGTTATTGCAACATAAATAAAGTATAGTTCATCTTATATGTTAGCCTTTATTCTGAGGTGTTATGTTAATGCTAAAGCATGACTTGTCCTTGAATCTTCACGTGAAGGTTGCACAAGAGGCTTTTCTTGCAACCCAATGAATTCACATGAACCCTTTAATCATGCACTTACGTAAGTTGTGTAATTACGTGAAGAAGTGTTAAACCATACTTCCAAAGGTGCTAAAGGAAAAAGGATTATTTAGGGCATCGTCTAGTTGTTCGGTTCCAAGCAGCGACATGGATGAAAACCAATCCTCAGCCATCCATATGGTGCGTACATACACGGACCTAGTCGGTAACAAATGGTATAGGCAAAAGCGTTACTTTCTTAACAAGCCTATCATAATGCACGATACGATGGGTCCAGTCAGCTACATCTTCATCGGTGATGCATCCTTACGTCTACCTTGCAAGATGATCGATGATCAATGCATAAGGTTTCCGTGAGAAGACTTGTTCGATAAACAGTATGAATAAGAGATGTATTGTCGATGGCATGGCTTGCGTGTCCCAAAGGCTCGTTCAACTAAGTTGTTTGGCAGGTCATCTTACAGCAAGGTCATGAAAGCTCTCGAACGCGAGATTGATCAAATGTAATGAAGGTTAGATAGATATCATTTTATAGAACATGCAAAGAAAGAATGTATTGATCCAACACAATGAATAATAGAACTTAGTGAAGATCTGTTGTTAGTTTCTGATCTAGAACTTTTAGACTTCTCAGAAGAAGAAGGTCATGATGATTTTGTTAACTATCTACCTAGTAGCCTTAGCATTGCTGGCAAACCACTATGTTGTTATGAACATGGTCCATAAAGATTGTTCCAATTTGTAGTTCAATATGATATAAAATAAGTTGTTATGTTTTCATGCAATATATGTGTGAGTTTGGTTTAGGTCATATTTTTCATTTTCTATTTCATGTCATATATATTCATGTTAGTCAACTTGGCCGTTGGGTTATTGTCATGCCCTTATTTTTCGCACCTCGAGATGATATGTGAGAATCACATGGTACTCTCTTGTTAGAACTCATCCTTCTAGAAGGACGAGTGCGATAAGGTGTGAACTAGAAATTGATTTGAACAAGGGCTTTTGAAAAAGGTTTGGAGTGGCCACCTAACTTTGTTAAGGTGAGTTAGGTCACCTAATACTAAGTGCAATTTGAAGATTAAACTTAGGATTTTTGAAAAGATTTTGAAGAACTTCCTCAAGAGAGGGTGTTTTTTTTTTTTTTGTGTAGAGAAAACAGATTGTTTGACAACCTTTCGAAAGATTTAAGCCCTTTTTGAAAATAACTCCGTTTTGGTCTTTCAAAAACAGTGATTCTAGGTTCTGATGTTAGTTATGTGTAGGGAAGATATCCTAAGATCATCACCTTACGCCACCCTTACAATACCTACATGTCTTTTTATCCTAGGTTTACTCATTCAGAATCTTCAATTATCTAATATCCAATTATATCTACTTTGAAAAGAATTTTGAAAAGAGATTTGAGCTATCACTTTAGGGATGATATGATGCATGATCTACAAGTGCATGAAAATAATTTGAAAATATATTTTGGAAAAGGAAATTAGTATTTTAAAAAAGGTTGTGATCGAATCCATGAGAGTTGCCTACATATCCCATTGCTGGAAATCAGGCCAGTCGTAGTTCGGACTCGAGGTCTGATTGAAAATAAACACTTTGGAGTCTTACTTGATTTGAAAAGACACTTTGCGGCCTTTGAAAAGCTTGACTTGAAAATGGTTTGATTTAAACTTTGATTCGAAGATTTGAAGTTGAACTTTGATTTGAAATTGACTTTGATTTGGAATCGAACTATGAAGTAGAACTTGAACTTATTTTGGAAAGCTTGAATTGAATTTTGAAATCATCTTAACTTAAATTAGGGTTTGAAAACCATCTTGATTTAGAAAAAAGTTGAAGTTTCCTAACTCTATTTTAAGGTTAGAATTGAACTAGAGTTTTGTCCTCTTAGCATCTAGATAACCTAGGGTTTAAACATACACTTGAAATAGAAAGATTTGATTAAAACTTGAAAATTTTAATTTTAGGAAAGCTTGATTTTAGGAAAGTTTTGAATTAAAAAAGTTCCAAATTAGAAAAGTTTCAAATTAGAAAAGTTTTATTTTAGTAAATTTTTTTTGAGGAAAAATTTGAATTAAGAATTGTTTAAATTTAGAAACATTGAATTTGGAAAGTTGAGTTTGAAAAATGTTTGACCTAGTTTCAAGGTAACTAGGTATTTAAGTAATCCTGAGAGCTACGACTTATGCAATGCATTTGAATTGAAAAAGATTGAATTTTCATTGAAAAAGGAAAGTTTTATTTTTGAAACGTTTGCGAAAAATGAAGGTTTTGAAATTCGAAAAGATTTGATTTGACTTGAAATTAGAAAGCTTTAGTTTTGCAAATCTATCATTTTATATGACTTTTCGAATTAGGAAATCTATAATTTTATGTAAAAAATGATTTTGGAAATCTATGATTTGATGCAAATAGAAAGTTATGATTTTATGGGAGAAAACTAGAATTTCCTAAACATGGACTCTAGGGTTTTGACTTGGCCTTCATGGCCTTCAAGACACAGAGTTTTTGGGAAGTAATTATTTGAGAATAATTTTTAGGAAATGGATTTGCAAAACTATTTTAGAAATGTATGAATGTAGATTTTTGAAAGTCTCTTAAATATCTCACTTTCCTTAAATGATTCTAATAATGAAAAGAGTAGAACTATTTTAGGGTTGTGACTTGCAAAACAACTAGGGTTTGAAACCCTCATATGGACTTCGATGGTTTCTTTGAATGTAAAACTTTCTTAAAACAACTCTAACCATGGAATGGTTAGAATCATCTTAGGGTTGTGGTTTTAAAAATAACTTTGAAAGAAAGGTTTTGAATGCAAGTTTTGGAAACAACTTTGAATGTAAGTTTGAAAACATATTTGAATGCATGAATATGATAGCAAAAATGCAATAAGGACATAAACATACAAAGTTAGAATTCACCACATAACCAAGGGGGTTGAACCCACACCGTCTTAGGTTGAACTTGAAAAAAATCCCCGACATGGTAATTCCCTCCAAGGCCTTCCTAGGCATGAATCAGGAAGTCTCTTGTTTGAAACATACAAGAAGATGAGGCAGAAGATGAGGATTAAAATAAAAGAAAACCCAAGTGGGTTAGGAGAGAGAAGAGAGAGAGCGGAATTGTATAACTTAACTAGAAACCCTACCTTGTCTTCTCCTTGCTTTGATGCTTTGATGGTGGATTTTGCTTGGACTTTGGGAGCTTTGACTATGCAGCACTTGATTTTCAATGGATGCTCGGCGGCAAGAATTTAAGTGTATAGATTGTATGGAGGCTAGGGTTTAAGTGTATGGAGACTAGGGTTTGAGAGGGCTTGAGTGTATGGAGGCTAGGGTTTGAGAGAGCTTGAGAGAATTAGGGTTTTAAGGGAATTCGAGTACTGTTTTTAGAGAGAGAAAATTTTTGGGGTAATTTTGCGGATCTAGAATACACAGGGGTGACCCATATTTATAGGCAGCCAAAACAAGGGTTAGTGCTTGTTATAGTGGCGCCAACCACTTAGAAAATGTTTTAAGGCAGCAAAAACAAAAAAAAAAAAATCTTTAACCCTTGGGACGTAAGGTAGAAGCTTTGGGCACTTGTCCTAGTGACTACCATGCAATTTTTGGCCTGGCTTCACTAAAAGTGACTCTGAAAAGTCTGGGAATGATCTAGAAGGTTTTGAGTAGCCAGACTCGGCAGGGAATGGATGAGATCCCCTTAAAGCGTGTCTCGACGGTAACTGACTTGATGATCAGAGCCAAAATAGTTAAAAAGAGCGATTGGCCTACCAGGGGCAAAACGGTCATTTAAACCAAGGGAACACCGGGATCAAGCCAGAGTGATTAATGAGAAGGCTTCAAGGTTAGAAACACTATGAAGAGTGTTCCGAGGGATTACCGATTTGATACCCAAAGCCAGTGTGATTAGAAAAGGCAATCGGCCACCATGGACAAAACGGTCATTTCGTAACGGGTTTACGATAATGGACTCGGAATGGTCCGGAAAGGTACTGTAAGGTTGAAAATATTATTATAAGTATCTCGAAAAGTTACCCAGTTTGATACCCAGAGCCGGTGTGGTTCTCGGAGGTGATTGGATGCTTAGGGGCAAAATGGTCATTTTGACCAGATGCTCTCGGAATTGATCCGGAAGTGACTGGAAGGCACTAGAACGAGCTAGATTATTCATGGGACAATCTTGGAAGGGTGGACTTACCACTTTGAGGTCTTAGGTATTTTCTCGAGAATAGTGCCAATGAGGCCTAAGGGGCAATTTGGTTATTTTTCACTGGAATTGGCTAGCAGGTAGTGGTGTTGACATCAGTTTTAAGTATTTCTATCACTCTAACGGTGTGTGACGAGTTGGTTTCCAAAAGTATCCTGTCCTCCAGTAAACGTGTCACGACCAAGAGGCATGTTTGGTTTCGTGACATAGGGGTTCTTTGGCATTCTTGATGTCCACCTATTTGCGAGTATTTTTGTCACTTTGATGGTTACGATGTTTGTGAGTGTTTTCATCACTATGATGGTGTGCATTCATTTTGGAGACTGCTTGATCTCGGGAAGCTTCTGGATGATCTTATTACCTCAAGGCCTTAGGTATTTTCTCGATTAATGTGCCAAATAGTGGACATTCTACGTTGGCGAGCTAACAGGCGCCAAAATTGAATTGCTCTTCCATCTCAGGGGCTTGGGTTCCAACTCGGTCGATGGGTGTGAAGGGACTTATCATTCCAAGGGGTTTTATGCTTTCTCGATAAACGTGTCGTGCTGAATGGACTTATCGTTTGAGGAATCAACTTTCTTGAAAGACGTGTTAGATTGAGTTTGACTGGTCTGGACTGGAAAATGAACTGGAATTAAGGTTGAAGTACGAACTTACCATCATTAAGAAGACATGCTAACTTGAATTGGGCCAGGCAATGCCCTAAGGGCATTTTGATCACTTTGCCTCTATTAAGTCTGGTAGGCCCACAAAGCGGTTGATTAACTGGATTGAGTCTGGAAAGCCAGTTTGGGCTTGAACGTGCTAGATCTATTTGAATGTGAGTCTGGTCGGGCCAGAAATTGTCGAGTGGGCAAAAAATACAGTGCTTATAGTTGCCCCTTTTTTTCTATCTTTGCTTATTAAAGGTAGAAAATAATAAAATAAGGGGCCTATGTTGACTGCGAGGTAATCGAAAGGATTGGAATTAGAAGTTTTTGAAGACTGGAGCCTGAAAATTACAGATTGGCCCAAGGGGACATTTAAAATAAGATTTTGGTGGGCAAAAGGCAAAACTTGCCTAGAATTGACCTATGGCGCCACTAGGAGTGGCCCCAGGCATCATATTGCCATGGCATCACTGCTAGTGGCCGCCAAGACTAGGAATAAAATCCTGCACAGCTTCTCATTCAGGACTTACGGGTTTATGAAGATATTTGATTTTTGAAAGCTTTTTTTAAAGTTTTTGCAAGGAGGAACCCTTGGGCATTGAAGGGGTGAGTTTGGGGATGCTAGAGAGTTTCCGGAAGTAATTACAATGGCTGGATTTACCGTCGAAGGAGAAGATTTTGTAGAGAACTCTAAAAGGTGAGTTTTTTTGTTTTGTATTGATCTTGACATATAAAACTCTGTTTTAGTCGTATAAATAGTCAACATCTATGTTTTGATGTGCTTTGAATACTCTGGTGATATTGTTTTCGCATTTTGATGTCTGTTTGATTGAGCTTGAGTAGTTTTGCATGTTTACTCGCAAGGGTTTCCTGGCAGAAAACGGAGTTTTGCACCTACGAGCTTGGATTTTGCATTTTCTTGCTAGATTTTTGTACTTCGTACCTTAGAAAAATGTTTTGAACAACCTAGGAAGTTTGGTAATTTTTTAAAAACTTTTTCAATTTTCCTTTTTCAAAAAATAAGAAAAATACTTGAAAAATAAGGAAAATTGCATAATTGATTGAATTGCTCATGTTATGTATTTAGAAAAATATGAGAATATTTAAAAAAAAATATTTGAAGCATCTTTGAATGATTTTGCAAGCATTTTAAAAACCCTTGAATTTTTGAAAATAGAAGCATTTGTTAAAAAATTAAAAAACCTTGAGAATGTGCCCAGGTTGTTTTGTGTTCGTTCGTGTCATGTGCTTGTGATACTCTGGGGTGCACAGTTTGTGCTCGATTACAGAGTTTTGGGCATTGTAAGGACTATTTATGAATAGGACTCTGTTGAAAATTTTCAAAATCAGGAAAGAGTTAAAATTTTTTGAAATAAAATCTTTTTTGAAAGGGAAAGAGATAAAACTATTGAGGATAGGGCCTTTTTGGCAAAGAAGAGCCTAAAAAACTTGGAAAGGTTCTTAGAATAAATATTTTTGAAGGAAAAGCTTAGAAAACCTTTGTAAATGGATTTGGAATAAAAATTTTGAGGGAAAAGTTTAGAAAACCTTTGAAAATGGATTTTGAATAAAACTTTTAAAGGAAGAGTTTAGAAGACCTATAAGAGTAGACCTTAGAACAAAACTTTGAGATTTAATTTTGAAATTAACTTTGAAATTGATTTGTGAAATAGACTTTTAAAGAAAACTTGAAAACTAAGGAATAGCTTAGAATAGACTCTACCAAGAGCAGGGGAACAGGATTTGCATCGTTCTCTCTTTTCTTTCTTTTTTCTTTTCTCTACCTCTTTTTCTTTTAAGCTGTATATACCATATATTGATATCTTTTCCTTAATTTGATTTTCAAGATGGCCGACACTAGTGATGATGGTTCTAAGAGGAGATGCCGATCTGGGAAGGGAGCTTTTACTAACTCGAGCGACAGTTCTAGTCGTTCCTGAGGTAACTGCAAGTTTGCTGGCAAGACCTTTGCTGGTAAGAGCTAGAGTGGGAGCATGCCTCCAGTCGATCCCTTTCTTCCAATAGAGCCCGTTTTTAAGGAGGAGATGGGTGGAGAGGATGAGGCGCTAGGCCCTAAAGACCTTACAATTGATTACTGCAGGGCTTCTTCTAGGATGAGACAGACAGACATAGACTTGGGGGACTTGGAGGTGCCAGATATTCCCCCATTGGGAGATCTGGCTCACCATCATAGTATTGATTCCCGAAAGCATTTGTCTCATCCTAGTGTATACACATCATTCAGAGGGGTCATTCACCAGGTATTCAGTACCATACAGCGAGCTGCTCCATCCTACCGTGCCTTTCTTACAGAGATTGGGTTCTTGACTTTCATAGGATTATAGACAAACTGCCTAAATCTTCAGTTGGTGTTGGCCTTGATAGAGAGATGGTTCGGTGAGATAGGGACCTTTCACTTTGTAGGTTTCGAGCTGGGTTCGACTCCGTTAAACTGGGCCATCATTATTGGCTTTATTTCGTTGGCCGTCAGATCACTTTGCAGCCAGTTAGTAGAGTCGATGCTTATGTTTTTTTGGACCTGCCGCATTTCAATCGTTCTACTTTCTCTATGTCTTGGTTTAGTCAGGACGAGCGCACCTTTTCTGTGGAGACGCCGCCCAATCAATGAGATTTTATGAGATGACAGCTAGTATTGTATATTGTGTTTAGCTGCTTCTGTAACAACAATAAGTCAATCGTTCCATTCAGGCTAGTGAGCTTGGTAGCTGATTTGAGAGTTCTGTCAGAGTTGGACTGGATGCCTTTCTCTAAGTGTGAGACTGTTAGGGATTTATACTAAAAGCCATACTTTGTATAATAACTTTAGTATTTATTAATAAATTAGTTATTCCATTTTAATGAGAATCTGTGTGAGCAATGTTTGCATTGCGTTATTTATTTAATTATTATGCATGTGTGTCTCTTATTCTATATAGTAGATGATTTGGTGTGTAGAGTATGGCTTACACATAGAAGATCAAATCATCAGTTTTTATGGAATATAAGCTTATCATTCATAGTCTTAAATAGAACTAGACACACCATTAGTAGGATTGTAGAACAAGGTTTTAATAGGTTTATCTTGACTATGGGGAACGGTATAGTTCCAACTCCTTGTACTAGTAGACTTTATGTGTATTGAATAGGACTGTGTTGAGGTAGCGGTTTTTATACTAACTATATAAAAAAATTAATACCTCATGATTATTATGAGTGCTTATGCTCTTAATCTTAATATAATAAATAGACACGGGCATATAGTGTTCATTATTTTAATTCATAAAAGAGTGAGATTCTTTGTGGGTCAATAAACTCAGTGAGTTGGATAATAACATTACGTGTATAGTGAATATTAATTATTGATAGAATCCATATCTCGGTATAGGGATTGATGATATCCCATTGAGGAAGCTTATAAGTTTTGATTATGTCAAACTCTGCAGGTAGATTATGAATCTGACATATCAAATATGTTAAATAGAAGGTCTCAATGAATTAAATAAGTTTATTAAATTTAATTGTCAGTAATTTAATTTAATAGACGGGTATCTATAATATTAACGTGGGGAGATAAATAAGTATTTAATAATATGGATCTTGAAATATAATTCTTAGTATGATAGAGAGTGCAATTATAATTCATTAGTGGTATAAATTATAATTTATGAAAATAAGGATTAATCCTGGTTGGATTAGGAATCCTTATTTGCGTAGAAAGCCCTAGTTATACTAATCCTGTGGTTCTTGTTGTAGCCTTTATATATACGCACTCTAAGAGCAGCTAGGGTGACACTTGCTCATAATTGGGAGATACACGTTTTTATAAGGAAGAGAAACCCTAGTAGCTGTGAGCCCACTCTATATAGAGTAAGGCATATACGAGGGATACAACAAAAGTCCAAAGGTTGAGTTTGAGTAATTGATTCGTGCTTGTCGCTGTTGGTTGCTGTTTAAGATCAAAGCAGAAAGATTTCAAAGTTCATACTTGTTGTTATTTGAGATCAAACTAAAGAGATCTCGAAGGTATGATTCTAATCATATAGATTAGTCTTTATTAATTAGATCAATTTTTTTTTTGGTATTATACGTATGCATTATAGTCGGGTCGTGGAAAATTTGGCAGTCCTTAGCAGTTGCTTCCTCTAATCTATGCGGGGCCGGACTTCCTCTTACTGGGGCAACGTGACATGCTTTTAGCCTTTTTTGGTTTGGTGGAGCTACGAGTATCTATCGGTTCGTCGTCTAGAGGTAGTGGAGGCTGACTTTTATCCCCGGGCTTTGAGATGGGCTTGAGATCAGTGTAAGCACCCCATTTTTGCCCACTCGACAATCTCTGGCTCGATTGGGCTCACTTTTACACATCACATGCATATTCAGATTCTAACCCGATTTCTAAACTCAAATTTAGTCCACTGGTTGCTTCTCGAGCCCGCAGGTCCCACTTGAAGCTAAATGACCATTTTGCCCCTAGGCATTCGAATGCCCTGGGGACCACACTACCTCTGGGTATCAAATCGGTAGTCTCCTGGGAATGCTCTTTATAGTATTCCTGACCTTTCATTATCTTTTTGGATCATTCTGAGTTAGTTTTGGCGAACCCGGTGCAAAATGACCGGTTTGCCCTTGGTGGGCTGGTTGTCTTTTCCAACCACACTGGCTCTGGGCATCAAACCGGTAACCTTTGGAAATATTCTAAATAATGTTTCCTAACCTTGAGTCTTCTTCTGGGACATTCTGGGTTCGTCTTGACAGCTTTCCAGCTCAGTTGACCGTTTTGCTCCTAATGGCCCGGTCAACCCTTCTAACAAATCTTGTCATCATTTTTCAAGTCCTTTGTCCCTGAGACATTATTCTAAGGGTTCATGTCATTTTCTGGCTCTCCGGGTCATTCCTGACTGTCGCGCCTCGGTTTTTGGGGTGTCCAAGATCCTTTCGGCTCAAAGACCCTAAAGCACGGAACTCTGTCATCAGAACTCGTCCCCTTAGAAGGACAAGTGAGACTAGGTTTGAAAATTGATTTGACTAAGGGCTTTTTAGAAAAATAGGAGTCGCCACCTAACTTGATAAAGGTAAGTTAGGGCACCTAAAACTAAGCGTTAATCCGAAGATTAAACTTAGAGTTTTTGAAAAAGGTTTTTGAAAACTCCCTCGAGAGAGGGTTTTTAGGAAAATAGGTTGTTCGGAAACCTTTGAAAATGTTTAAGCCCTTTTTGAAAATAACTCTATTTTGGTCTTTCGAAAGCAGAAATCTAAAGTTCGGGGGTTGGTTACGTGTAGGGAAGATATCCTAAGATCATCACCCTACCCCGCCCTTTCGGTAACTACATGTCTAATCACTCTTTGTTCACTTACTAGAATAATCGGTTACTATTGTCCACTTAATATCCACTTTAGAACTTTGAAAAAGGGATTTTAGCCATCACTTTTTGGATGAATGATGTATGATGTAAGTTTTGGAAGAAGTTTGAAAATAATGGAGGTTTTGAAAGAGTTTGGAATAGAAACTTTGAATTGATTGGAATTTTTGAAAAAGGGATTGGGGTTGAAATAAAAGTTATGACCGCACCATTTTAGGTTGCCTTCGTATCTCATTTGGCGAGAATCAGGTCAATCGTAGTTCGGCAAGAGTCCGATGGAAAATAGGCGCGATAGGGCCTTTGGAAGGTTTGAAGACACATTGAGGTCTTTGAAAAAGTTTAAGACACTTTGAGGTCTTTGGAAGTTGGAGACTCTTTGTGGTCTTGAAAGTTTTGGCTTGAAATTGAATAGTGGTGTGCTTTGAAGATTTTTGGATAAATTTAAGAGAGTTTTGGAAAATGTTTTTGAATAACTCAAGTGAGTTTGAGAGTGTTTTTGAAAACATTGGAGGTATGATTTTGGAATGTTTTGATGAATTTGTTTTTGAAAGTGGAGTTTGGAATCCCAATATGGACAACCCTAGGGGTTGTTCTTGATTTGTCACTTGTCCTTAGATTCCCTAACCATGAGAGGGCTAGGGACATCTTAGGTTTGTGACCCTTAGAAAATATTTTTGGAAATGTCTTGAAGATGGAGTGTAGGGGCATTCGAAGAGTGTGTGGAGTTGGTTTTTTGAAATCAAGAGAGTAAGAAGTTTTGGAAAAATGAGAATGGTTTTCAATTGAAACATCACTTAGAAAAGGATTCAAGAGTTGGAACCTTGAAGGGTACTAACCTAGGTGGGGCAACTAGGGTCAAGTTAACCTTGGGTTAGATAACTAGGGTCAAGTTAACCTAGGGTTTGTCAACTAGGGTTAAGTTAACCTAGGGTTGGTCAACTAGGGTTAAGTTAACCTAGGGTTGGTCAACTAGGGTCAAGTCAACCTAGGGTTTGGTAACTAGGGTCAAGTTAACCTTGGGTTAGATAACTAGTGTCAAGTTAACCTAGGGTTTGATAACTAGGGTCAAGTAAACCGTGGGTTAGATAACTAGGGTCAAGTTAACCTAGGGTTTGGTAACTAGGGTCAAGTTAACCTTGGGTTAGATAACTAGGATCAAGTTAACCTAGGGTTGGTCAACTAGGGTCAAGTCAACCTAGGGTTTGGTAACTAGAGTCAAGTCAACCTAGGGTTTGGTAACTAGGGTCAAGTTAACCTAGGGTTGGATTGGAAAATGGTTTTGAAAGTTGGTTGATACATTCTTGGAAAGAGTTTTGAAAACAAAACATGATATGTAATGGACTTTGGTTGGCAATCTTTATGAAGATCATTTCCACGAAAATTTTGACTCTAGTCAAGAGTGGGGTTTGTATGGTTGGTGATTGGAAACCATTCCAAGGAAGGTTTCTTCATGGCCATTATAACTACCATCTTGACAAGAATACAAGGGTTCAAAAATCAACATAATGATGGTAATTTTTAGAGCATCATTTTTATGCAAAGGTGGAGAGAATGCATTTTTGAAATCATCTTTAGGGGGGGATTTTGAAAACCATTTTTCAAGAGAACCATTCCATCAAGAGAGGGTTCATATGGCCAATAAAAAGGGAGACCACTCAAGAGAGGGTTTCATGGGGCCATTCCAACCACTAACTTAGAGAGAGTGGAAACTTTGAAAATTAGAGGGTTGGAAAGCAACTTTTATACAATGATGTAAAAGAATGAATTATAGGGTTGTAAGAGATTTTCTAAGGCATGACTCCTAAGGTCTCACCCTTAACTTCAAGGGGCCAACTCTTGGAACAATTTTTGAAGGACATGTAGAACTTGGAAATGTCATAAAATTAGGAACAATGCAAACATTCTGGAGTATGACAATAAACATAAAATGAAGCCAAGCATACAAGACATGATCAAAATAATAATATGCAAGGGGTCATGATTCACATACAAGGCTTTTAGGCTTCACCATACAAACAAGAGACTCTTAGGCCATATCATCTAAAAGTAGGCTAGTGAGAGGTCCCCCTACACGGTGGCTCTCACTTGCTTTCCTCTATGCATGATCTAGAAGCCCTCTTGGTTCAAGCATGCAAGAAAGGGGGGGTTGAAGATGGGAATTAAAATAGAGAATAGCCTAAGTAGGCTAGGAGGGAGAAGAGAAGAGTGGGGAAGTGCACAAATATAAAAGGGATACCACCTTTTGCCTTCAACACTCTTATAATGTTCAATGGATGTCTTGATTGGAGCTTGAGTGATTTCAAGAAGGCTTGAGAGGCTTGAGTGGAGTGTATAAGTGTGTAGGAGGCTTTGTGTATGGAGTGTATAGGCTTAGGAGAGGTAGAATCTAGCCTAAGTGTTGGAGGGGGGAATATATATAGAGATTCGAGTTTCTGGAGTGATTTCAGCAGAGTTTCGTATTAATTTCGGACCTGGAATATGCAAGGGGGAAGGCCTCTATTTATAGGCAATTTGGAACAGACCGTGCGCATGGCCAAATTTTGGCCGTGCACATGTCCCACATGCGCAGGTACTGTTCCATTGCCAGAATAACACGTGGCACCCTATGTATTGGTTAAATCTCAACCGTTGATTGAAATTTGATCGATCTGATCAAAATTTGAGTGCATGTAGCATACGCTCCATCATCGGGCAAGTTCGTCCAAACTTTGCCTTGATAATTGAGTTAATCGGGAAGGTTTCGGGGAAATCGGTCGCACTGGGGATGTTTTTCTAGCGCTTCCGATGAACTTTCATGTTTTTGAAGAGTTTGAATTATGTTCAGAAGCGTGGGATATCGTCTTGGAAAGCGTGCCAAAAGGGACACTTTTGTAGAGCGTCTGTGATACGCTCTGTGTGTGTTTGAAAGTGGCTGTTTTCATTTGATGTGATCGAGGCCTTCAAGAAGCGATCTATTTGATCGGACCGTTCCGATGGAAAGTACTCTGGAAATACTTTCTGGAATTCCCAAATTTACGCATTTCTCAAGTCGTTTGACGGTGCGTTTTGATTAGGGAATCGGAGAAAAAGTCAACCTAAGCGGAGCGTCTGCGAGATGCTCCAGGGACCTTTTATTGCGTCGTGTGAGTTTAGTGTCGTAGGGTGTTCCTGGGTTTAAACAAGGGTGCGTGGTGAAACCCTCGCTCGAAATCCCAAGGCCGGTGCTGCTTCGGGGCATTTTTGGGCTTCCAGGGGCAAAACGGTCATTTCGACCGGAGTTGGATGGAAATGGTCAGGAATGGTCTGGTGCATTGTGTTAGGCATGTAAGGCTGTTCGGGGATGGTTTTGAGGGAGTTTGTCGCCGTTCAGCGGGGTTCGTGCCGTGCTGAGCCGTTTAGGGGCAAAATGGTCATTTTGACCAGAGTGAGCCGGAATAGGACCGGATTTGGACCAAATGGCGTGCAGGGGACGCCTGATGGTTTGGCAACATTATGGAAGGATGGACTTATTGTTTTGAGGGATTTTGAACTTTCCCAAAACGTGCCTGGAGGCCCAAAAGGGCCGGTTTGGTCATTTTTCACCGAGTCGGGCTAACAGGCGCTGGTGTTGACCTAGGTGTTGGTTCCCGAGACCGCTCGGTCTAGAAAAACTACCTGTGCGGTGTTGGTCTCTAAGAACACCTGGTCTTAGTGAGCTACCTGTAGGGGTGGTGTTGGTTCTTGAGAACGCTTAGTCTCAGAAAGCTACCTGGAAGGGTGGTGTTGGTCTCTGAGAACGCCTGGTCCCGGAGAACTACCGAATGACGGACATTCTACATTGGCGGGCTAGTAGGCACCAGAAGTGAACCGTCTGTAATCTTTGATGAGGTGTTGGTCCCCGAGATCGCCCGATCTCGAGAAGCTACCTGGATGGCGTTGGTTTTCCGGGACCGCCTGGTCTAGAAAACTGCCTGGAATAATGGTGCTTAAGGCTTTAGCGGATCCTTATTGACTCGAGAAGCGACTAGTTGACTGGATTGGAGATTGAAAGGCTCATCTTGAGCCTGCATGTGTTGCGAAGTTGGAAACCGAATCCAGTCGGGCCGGAGATTACCGAGCGGGCAAAAATGGGGTGCTTACACTGACCCCTTCAATTCATTCCCGGACCTTCTAGAGTCACTCCTAGTGAAGCCAGGCTAAAAATTACATGGTAGTCACTAGTACAGGCGCCCAAATCTTCTAAAGATACGTTGTTGCAACTACAAGTTTTGAAGATAAAAAACAAGCTCTCGAAGACTAAAGTGAAGCGGAGACTGAAGAAAAGTAAGGCGTGCAAAGCCAAGCGAAATAAACAAGACATACGGTTGGTTTTCTCTTTAAGTTTCTACACTTCCCCCACTCTCTTCTCCCTCCTAACCCACTTGGGTTTTCTCTATTTTTATCCCCCATCTTCTTCCCCCCTTTCTTTGCATGCTTGAAATAAGGGGATTTCCGGTCCATGTGTAGAATTAGACTATTGGAGGGTCACCGTGTTGGGAGCTTTCTTTTAGTCTAATCGGAGACCACGTGGGTTTGACCCCCTTGATTACGTGGTGAAGCCTTAACCTTGTATGTTCATGACCCTAATTTGCATTGTGCATATCATTATCTTGCATTCTTTTAAAAATCATTTTCAAACTCGTTTTCAAAGCTTGCATTAAACTTGTTTTCAAAATTGCATCAAAATCTCCTTTTTCAAAACTTGTTTTCAAAATCACAATCCTAGGGTGATTCTAACCTTTCCATGGCTAGGATTGCTTTAGGAAAGTGTTACATTTAAAGTGACCGATATGGTCTATATTTTCAACTCCTTGTTGTTTTCAAAACCACTTTCTTAAAGTGGTTTTAGCCTTCTTATGGTTAGAATCGCTTTAGGAAAGTGAGACATTTTTATACTTTCCAAAAAACTCTCTTTTCAAAAGTCTCTGTTTCTAAAACCCTCTTTTTGGACATGCTTTCCTAAAACTCTTCTTCTCAAAATTGTTTTCCAAAAACTCCCTCCAAAAATCTATTTTTTAAAACTTCTTTTTAAACTCCTTTCCAAAATACTCTCATCAAAATCCACTTTTTAAAAATGCACCATAGGTCTCCTTCCTAGAAAAACTCTCTTTTCAAAACTCCTTTCCAAAAACTCCATTTTAAAATCTCTTACCAAAAGCTCTATCTCCAAATTCACTTTCTAAAAACTCTTTCTCTAGATCTCCTTCCAAAAATCTTCGTTTCCAAAAATGCATTTTTCAAAAATCATTTTTCTTAGAGTCCAAGTCAAGCTCTAGAATCCACGATTGGGAAACCCTAATTTTCTTCCAAAAACATGATTTTCAATCTTGCCTCAAAATCTAGGTTTCCAAAACCTCTTGTTTTCTATATCAAAACTATAGTCTTCCAAATTTAGGGTTTCTAAAACTTCCTTTTCCAAATCCTTGTCAAATCAAATCTTCCTTTTAGAAAAACAAGTCTAATCTCCCTGTTTAGGGAATTAGATCCTATCCGCTGTTTTTAGAAACAAAATCAAACTTTCTCTTTTAGAAATAAAATCCAATCCCTTATTTTAGGAAATAGGAATCTTAACCCTTCCAAATCCAAATCTTTCCCAATTCAACTCCTTCCTAATCTTCTCATTTCCTAAATCTTAAGTTTCCAAAACTAAAACATAAAAATCTTTTCTAAAATTTTAAAACTCAACTTTTAAATCTTTCCTAATTCAACCTTTTCCTAATTCTACCCCTTTTCAAATCTTAACTTTCCAAATCTAAGTTTTCAAATTTTTCTTAGACTCAAACCTTTCCTAATCTCAAGATTTTCTAAAACTCATACTCTAAAACTTTCTATGTCCTAAACTTTTTAAATTTCAAATCTTTCCAAATCCAAAGCTTTCTAAATTCAAAAC
This sequence comes from Euryodendron excelsum, assembly GCA_033060915.1. Classification (NCBI taxonomy): domain Eukaryota; kingdom Viridiplantae; phylum Streptophyta; class Magnoliopsida; order Ericales; family Pentaphylacaceae; genus Euryodendron; species Euryodendron excelsum. The sequence continues at coordinate 2,136,181 of CM065391.1, read as the reverse complement.
TTTCTTAAGTTAAATCTTTCTAAACTTTCCTAAACCTCAATCTTTCCAAAACAAGTCTAAATCTTTCTTCCAAGTTCTACCTTCCCAAGTCAAAGTCCAATCTTTTCAATTCCAAATTCCAATTTTCAATATTCTATTCTAAATTCAAATCAAATCCTTTTTCCAATCAAAATCTCTTTCTTCCAATCCAACCTTCTATCTTCTATCGGACTCTTGTCTGAAGTACGACTGACTTGATTCCTCCAAAATGATATGTAGGTAACCCTCATGGGTGTGGTCACAACATTTTTCAAATTTTTATTTTCACAATCTTTTTCAAATCTCCAATTTTACAATCTTTTTCAAGTTTTCAATTTCATAATCTACTTTTCTAATTCCAAAAAATCTATTTCTAAATCTCTATTTTCAATTTCTAAAAATTTCTAATTTCAAATCTTTTTCCAAATCTATTTTCTTACTCTCTCTCTTGCATTTGCATATCATGCATCATGTCTTTTAAATATTCTTTTTTCTAAAGTGGATAGGATTGGTCATTTGTTCGTTAAAGACTCTCATAGGTGAATCTATGGTAAATAGACATGTAGGTACCGCAACGTTAGGGTAGGGTGATGGTTTAGTGTGTCTTCCTTACACGTAACCAACCTCTGAACCTAGATCACTGTTTTCGAAAGACCAAAAGGAGTTATTTTTCTAAAAAGGGCTTAATATTTTCTAAAGGTTGCTAAATAACCTGTTTTTCTTAAAAACCCTCTCTTGAGGAGATATTTTCAAAATCATTTTCCAAAACCCTAAGTTTAGTTTTCAAATTATGCTTAGTTTTTAGGTGACCTAACTTACCTTAATCAAGTTAAGTGGCGACTCCAAACTTTTTTCAAAAGCCCTTTATTCAAATCTATTTTCAATTCAAACATAGTTGCACTCATTCTTCTAGGAGGGTGAGTTCTAACGAGAGAGTACAGTATTTTTCCCGCTTGTGTGTGTATTCCTCGAGTGCGAAAAATGTGGGCGCGACAATCAGGTGGCTTGTCGGTCTGAGATTACCGACTTTGTGGCGATACGGGCGAATCTGGAGTTAATAAAGGTAAGAGATGTGACTTGGCCGCCCTTTGTTGGATCTGTCTATTATGAGGCAGTCAGGTATCTGGTCTCGATGTCTCTGTTGAGGATTTCCTTTCTTAGTGATAAGTCCTAGGAGTCCTATCTAGGAGATCAGCATTGGCACCAGTTCCACGAGGAGTTTCAGTTGGCTGTGAATCCTTCTGAGTATATGTTTGGAGCTTTGGTTGAGGGGTTCCCTATTTCGTACGGGGAGCGTCAGCCGGGTGCTGGTTTTCTGCTTCCTCTAGAGACTAATCACGCCACCCACTTCAGAGCTCGATTTATAAGTGCCTTCACCTAATTCCAGGTGGTGGTTGGAGGTTATACTGTAGTCTAGGAGGTGGTGGACTTGTGGCATTGGGCTGAGGGATTTGTGCCCTAAGCCGAGTTTGCTACCATGAGGGATCAGAGAGACTGGTACTAGACCGAAAGAGATCAGTTCTAGATGGAGAAAGATTAGTACCAGGCTGAGGTAGACAATTTAACCATACAGTTGGCTCAGATGGGAGGTGGTGAGGCATATTAACTTATTCTTTTTGATGTTGGCTTTGTTTAGTTATCTATCTGCTTTGTTGATTTAAGTTCTTTCTTTTTTGTAGGATGCCCGTGCTTCTACTAGTCGGCCACCTCCTCCTGAGTTGGGCTTTGGTGACCACGATCTAGACATTGACTTTGACTCTTGATGGGTGCCTCTTGTCATGGGCCTAGCTCTTCTTTCGCCTTCTATCCTAGATATACATTTAGAGTTTGTCAGACAGTTTATTTGTAATCTTCAAATATGATAGATATTTATGATTCAAAAATATGTATTTGATGTATGAGTAGGGGTATTGTCGTGCCCAGATTTTTCGCACTCAAGGAATACACACACAAGCAGGAAAAATACTGTACCCTCTCGTTATAACTCACCCTCTTAGAAGAATGCATGCGACTAGGTTCGAATTGAAAATTAATTTGAATAAAGGGCTTTTGAAAAATAATTGGAGTGTCCACCTAACTGGATTAAGGTGAGTTAGGTCACCTAAAAACTAAGCACAATTCGAAGATTACACTTAGGGTTTTTGAAAATGATTTTGAAAACACTTCCTCAAGAGAGGTTTTTTTAGAAAACAGGTTGTTCGACAACCTTTAGAAAATATTTAAGCCATTTTTTGAAAATAACTCATTTTGGTCTTTCGAAATTAGTGATCCTAGGTTCGAAGGTTGGTTATGTGTAGGGAAGACGCACTAAGCCATCACCTTACGCCACCCTTGCAGTACTTACATATCTATTCACCCTAGATTCACTTATTAGAGTTTTTGATTAACATATGTCCAAAACTATCCACTTTAGAAAATAATTTAGAAAGGAAAAGACATGGTGGATGATATGCAAGGTGCAAGAAAAGAGAGTTTGAAAAGAAGAATTTGATTTGATTTTAGAAATAGATTTGAAAAGAACTTAATTTGATTTAAAAAGAGATTTGAAGTGATAGATTTGATTTTGAAAGAAAGTTTTAGAGATTAGAAATAGAGATTTAGAAACAAAAATTTTGAATTGGAAGTTTGAAATAGATCATGGAATTAGAAATTGGAAAAAGGTGGTGACCACATCTATGAGGGTTGCCTACGTATCCTTTTTGAGGAATCAGGTCAGTCGTAGTTCGGATAAGAGTCCGATAAAAAATAGAAATTTTGATTGGAAAAAGAAATTGAATTGGAATTTAGATTGGAAGATTGAGAGATTGAACTTTGATTGGAAGATTTGAAAATATTGGTTTGGAAAGCTTGGTTTTAGGAAACCTAGACTTAGGAAAGATGAGACTTAGAAAAGCCTTGAGGTTTAAGAAAAACTTGACTTGACTTGGAAGGGTTTTAGAAAAGATTTGACTCGAATGTTGGACTTGGAATATTAGGGAAAGATTGGATTTAGGAAAGATTCGAATTAGGGAAGTTTCAAAATAGGAAAGTGTCGTTTTAGGAAAGTTCTATTTTAGGAAAGCTTCGTTTAGGAAAGTTTTCAAATTAGGAAAGTTTTGGTTTAGGAAAGTTTTTAAATTAGGAAAGTTTCGGTTTAGGAAATCTTTTAAAGTAGGAAAGTTTTGAAAGTTGGAAAGATTCGAAAGTTGAAAAGTTTAGAATTTTAGAAAGTTTAGAATTTAGAAAGTTTTGACTTAAGAAAGGTTTAACTTAGGTAAGGTTTCGTTTTTAGAAAGTTTTAACTTAAGGAAGTTTTGAATTTGAAAAGATTTGGAATTTAGAAAGTTTAGAATTTTTAGAAAGATTGAAGTTTGAGTTTTAGAAATTCTTGAAATTAGGAAAGGTTTGAGTTTAAGAAAGATTTGAAGATGTGAATTTGGAAAGTTAAAATTTGGAAAAGTATGGAATTAGGAAAGGGTTGAATTAGGAAAGATTTGGAAGCTTAAAGTTTAAGGAAAGATTTAAAAGTTTAAGTTTAGGAAACTTATGGTTTAGGAAAGTATGAGATTAGGAAAGAGTGGATTAGGAAAGATTTAGACTAGGAAGGCTTGAGACTCCTATTTTCTAAAACAAAAGATTGTATTTTGTTTTGAAAAGAGGTGTTTTGATTTTCTTTTAAAAAACAGAGGATTGGATCTAGTTTCCTAAAGGGAAGATTGGATTTGGCATGGATTTAGAAGGTGAAGTTTTTAGAAATCCTAGATTTGGAAGGTTATAGTTTTGATGTAAAAAAATAGGTTTTGGAAACTTATAATTTCGATGTAAAAAGGGAGATTTTGGAAACCTAAGTTTTAAGGTAAGATTGAAAATCGTGTTTTAAAAAAGAAGATTAGGGTTTCCTAATCGTTGGCTTTAGGGCTTGACTTGGGCTCCAAGGAAAGATATTTTGAAAAGTGAGTTTTTAGGAAAGAGAGGTTTTTGGAAGGAAATCCTAAAAAGGAGTTTTTGGAAGGTTAACTTGAAAAGAGAGAGGTTTTGAAAAGAGAATTTTTTAGGAAATGGATTTTTTGGAAAGAGTTTTTAGGGAGAAAACTTAAGGAGTATTTTTAGAAAATGAATTTTGTGAAGGGAAGTTTTAAAAAATGATTTTTGAAAAGGAGATTGGAGAGTGCTTTTAGAAAGTATGTTGGAAAAAAGGGTTTTTAGAAAAAGGGATTTAAAAAGAGAGTTTTTAGAAAGTTCATAAAAATATCTCACTTTTCTAAAGCGACTCTAACCATAAGAAGGCTAGAACCACTCTAAGATTGTGGTATTGAAAACAACAAGGGTTTAAAAATATGGACCATAATGGTCACTTTAAATATAACACTTTCCTAAAGCAACCCTAGCCATGGAAAGGCTAGAATCACTTTAGAATTGTGATTTTGAAAACAAGTTTTGAAGAAGAAAATTTAATGCAAGTTTTGAAAACGGTTTTGATGCAAGTTTTGAAAACAAGTTGAAAAACAAATTTTGCAGGAATCCAATATCATAACATGCACAATGTAAGTTGGGGTCGTGAACATACAAGGTTAAAGGCTTCACCACATAACCAAGGGAGCCGAACCCACGTGGTCTTTGGTTAGACTAAGAGAAAGCCCTCGACACAGTGACCTCCAATAGCCTAATCCTACACATGGACTGGGAAGTTTTTTGTTTCAAACATGCAAGAAGAGGGGGGGGGGGGGAAGAAGATGGAGGATTAAAATAGAAGAAAACCCAAGTGGATTTAGAGAGAGAAGAGAGAGGGGAAAGATGTGTAAATGTAAATAGGAAGCCTACCTTGTGTCTTCTTTATTTGCTTTGTTTTACTTGCTTGCTTTGCTTCGGTCCTCACTTCGCTTTACGTTAGTCTTCAAAGGCTTGTCTTGATCTGCGGGAGCTTTGGGTTGCAGTACTTCAAGTCTTCAATGGAGCCTTTGGAGGCTAGTATAGGAGTGTATATGAGTGTATGGGAGTATATAAGAGCTAGGGTTTGTATATGGGGGCTAGCGTTTGGAAAACCTAAAGAAGACTAGGGTTTGGAGAGGCTACGAGCTCTGTGTATCGAAGAATAGGATTTTTAGACTGAGTTTGCGGACCTCTTTTATGCTGGAAGAGGCTCTGTATTTATAGAGAGAGGAATGACCTGGTACCTGTTGCAGTGGCGCCAGCCACTTAGGAAAGTTTTAAGGTCGGCAAGTAACGTATCTTCAGAATATTTGAGCGCCTGTACTAGTGACTACCATGCAATTTTTAGCCTGGCTTCACTAGGAGTGACTCCGAAAAGTCTGAAAATGATTTGAAAGGGCCGAAAATGGCCCGGAAGGCCGAAAAGGGACATGAACACTTAGAATAGTGTCCCGGAGGTAGTAGACTTGAAAAATGATGACAAGATGTGTTGGAAGGGTTGATCGGGCCATTAGGGGCAAAACGGTCAATCAGGATGAAAAGCTGCCGGGATGGACTCGAAATATCCTAAAAGAAGACTCAAGGTTTGGAAACATTACTTAGAATGTCCCAGGAGGTTACTAGTTTGATACCCAGAGCCGGTGTGGTCAGAAAAGGAAAATCGGCCCACCAGGGATAAAACAGTCATTTCCCACCGTGTTTGCCAGAGCTGACTCGGAATGATCCGAAAAGATAATAGAAGGTCAGGAATATTATAAAAAGCATTCTCAGGAGACTAACAGTTTGATACTCAGAGCCGGTGTGGTTCCCGGGGCGTTCAGATGTCGAGGGGCAAAATAGTCATCTTGACCAGAATGTATCGGAATTGGCCTGAAACTGACTAGAAGGCACCTAATCATGCCGAATTATCTTTAAGACAATCTTGGAAAGGTGGACTTACTGTTCTAAGGACTTAGGTACTGTCTCGAGAAATGTGCCAAAAATGGCACTAGAGGCAGTTTGGTCATTTTTCATCGAAATGGGCTAGCAGGCACCGGTGTTGACCTGGATTTTGAGTGTTTCCGTCACTCTGATAGTAGGCCCGTGATATAGGGGTTTGCTGGCAATTCTCTATATTGACCTGTTTGCCAGTGTTTCTACCACTTTGGCGGTTGTTATGTTTACGAGTATTTTTGTTACTCTAACAGGTCGCGATCATTCCAAAGACTGCCTAATTTCTGGAAGCTGCTAGGTGGACTTAGCGCCTAAGGAATCAACTTTCTTAGAAGGCTTGCCGAAACAAACATTGCTTCATTGGCCGGTTAGCAGGCGCCAAAGGTGGACCGTTCTACCATCTTGGGGACTTGGGGTCTCGTCCCGGTCGACGGGGTTCTAGGGACTTACCGTTCCAAAGAGTGTCTTTGGAAACATACCAGACATGATGGACTTAATGCCTCGAGGAATCAACTTTCTCAAGTGTGTCGGATTTAATTGGAATTGGAATTGGAATTGGAATGGGGACTTACCGTTTTCAGAAAGATGTGCCTATTGGAATTGGACCGATCAATGCCTCCAAGGGCATTTTGGTTATTTTGTCTCTATTTGGCCCCAAAGGGCCCGTGAAACGATTGATTGATAAGATTAGACTTGAAAAATTGAGTTGACTTGGAATATGTCCATATTGATTTGGATACAAGTCTGGACGGATTGGAGACTGCTGAGCGGGCAAAAATGGGGTGCTTATAGGTATATGCTAGGATTATAATGATGTTGCTGATGCATGTCTATTACAAATTGGGATATGATATTGAATTGCATTGGTGATTTTTGTTTTTGTAGGGAGCTATGCCTTATGTATGCGAAGCTCATGCAAAATTTTTTTTTTATAAATAGAAGCACATGTTAAGGATGCATTGGTTAACATATAACAGAATGGACCGGTTGCAAACAAACAGGCTCAAGGCACTGTCAAGTTCTACGTCCTTGGAATGGCAACTCTTTCTTTTTCAAGGGTTTTGCCCATCCTTTGGCTCGACTTTGCCTTGATTGGACAATGATAGCATTTCATACCTTTCTTATCCTTTTGGTTGACTCTGACTTCCTACTTGGGTTGGTGTTTGGGATTATTTGGGATTATTTGGCTTGAACTCTCAATCCACGGGAGCTTAGGTAGCAACTTACACAAATTTGGCAAAGTGATAGGCAGCCATTCTTTTAATCTGAGGAGGCTTTGCTTTAGGACCATAATATAGGCTAAGTTATGAGGTTTTGAGAATCAAGTGGGATATGCAGGCTTAAATTTAATGTTGTTTCTGGTAGGGTTTAGATCCACACCATCCTGAGTAGGTTTTGAGGTTTTGTCCCCTAGTATCCTTCTTTTGCCCTGGCAACGCATCCGGCTCATATAAACCAAGCAATCCCTTTTCAATCGGAGAGGACTTTAATAGGATAGTAATGTCGGCCATGGTTTTGGGCTTTTGCAAGAGGAGGTAAAGGCTCGAACCTATTACTTCTACTAGGTTTCCTTATTACCTAGGATCATCTTTAATAGTTTCAATCAAGCCTTTCCTTTTTACCTTGGTGTTTCTGCTTTTGGTTTACCATTGCAAGATTTTTTGTTTTTAGGCGGATACTTCATATAATCCCTCTTACTTGGATATTTTCTCTTAGTGCTTTATTTTGACCCATTGTGGGTGATGATCACTAGGTTGGGGCTTCCTTGGGAAGAAATGTAATCGGCTCAATAGGTTTGACAAAGGTTGCTTTTTTATTATATGGAAAATGAAATGAGGGTCTCTCTTCATTTTGAATCGAATTGCTTGATCCCTCGAGTCTTTACGTTGTTTTGGCTTGATGTTTCGAGTGAAGGAGAAAGGACATTCTTTGCCAAGTTTTTTGTTATTTGCTTGCCTCAGCATGGAGAGATGGCTTCGAATCTGGGTTGTCAAAAAATATTTTTTCCTTTCTGCAGTGGCACTAGTGGGCTGAGCAAAGGAAATATGTAGTGGCAACTCTTGCTTTTTGGGTGGTTTCCTTACTCACTTTCATCTTCCCTCTCTTTGAAAATCTGACCATTTGGCGAGTGGTTAACTCATGCTATCGCACCCTTCAAGTCAAGTCCTCCACAAGGTAGAGTGCATCCCCTTTTTTGTTTTTAAAAGCATTCACCATTCACAAGAGTATGAGATAACAATCTTTGAATGAAAAACTATCTCTTTATTACTTCAAATTTGAAATTTTCCTTACACTGCATAAGATTTTTTTATTAAAACAAAAATGTAAACATGACTTTAAAGATAGAAAATAAAAGGGATAGAAAGAAATCAGGTGAAAACACCCATCACTTGTACGCTTTTAGGTGAGCTCTTCTAGTAGGGTTTTGGAATGTCGCCCATGTCTCCAATGCTCCATTCGTCCTTTAGACCACCAGACCAGGTAAGGTAGGGGGTGCTTCTTTGAGGGCTCTTGGTGAGTTGATGGTGATGGTGCAATTATTGGCCTTGTTGACTTTCTTATTTTCCTCCATTGCCTCCTTAGCTTCTTTGAGAAATAAGTTGGCTAGCTCACCTCCTTCTAGCTCGAATGGCTTTGCTGGTGCTTTCAGCTCCTTAAGGCCTCAGCCCATGTCTTCATAGTCAAATTCAGTTGTGGGCCAGAAGTTTTTTGATAGATTGAGTTCAGCCGTGGCATACTTGGGGAACATGAATTCATCTCCCTAACTATCAGTGGTCATGTTTTTGGCGAGGATCTCCTCTATGGGTAAGGACTCTTCAACTGGCCAGTTAGAGGGGTCGTGCCCTTCACTTGGATTGTAAAGATAGATTAGGCACGACGAGATTTTCTCTTTCCAATCGCTTTCTTCATCAGTTTCCAAATCCTTATTGGAATAATCCTCGACCATGATCTCCTCCAGTTCATCCCCTTCTTCTATTTCTTCCAGTACCAGGTTGACATTGTGCTCTGAAAAGGGGTTAGTGGTCACATTAGGAGTAGGAGTTAGGTTCACCAGCTGTATGTTGATGGGTCTATTGTCTATTAGGTCTTGAATTTTGTGTTTGAAGGAGAAGCAACTTTTTGTGTCATGCCCTTGGCCGCCCAAATGGTATTCGCAAGTAAGGGCGCCATTGAAGGTTGGATGTAAAGGGCTTGGCAATGGACGGGTTGGTATAAGCTTTAGTATGTTATTCTTTAAGAGGTTATGGTAGGCTTTTGTCTGGGTGCAAACTCAGGTATCAAAGGTGCAGATGCGTTAGACCGGCCTATTAAAATTGGGCCATGCCCTATATGCCTTGGAAGGTGTGCAAAAATAATTGCACATATGTTTTCTCTTTTAAAGGGAGATTGACTTATGCTGCTGCACCTCTCCACTTGAGGGCATAACTTTTGAACCTTTCTTTATCTCCTTTGCTCATTGTCATCAAGGACCAACGATTAAAAGTTAAATCTATATTGTGGCGGTATTGGGCCTTGAATGCATTAACCATCTCAATCCAGGTTGTGATCGTCCTCAGATCAAGTCAATCCAACCACTACAGAGCGGACCCAGTTAAGCTATGTTGAAAGAGTTGCATGCGAGAGCACTATGGTCTCTTCTTCTTCAGCGTTGGCCTTCTTGGAGTCCTCTTTGCTTTTCCCTAAAGTGTCAGATTGGAGCACAATCCTTGGGTTGGCAGGTTCAGAGTCTTTGAAAAAAAACTGTGGATGACGATGGGGCTAAGACAGCATCTTTTACAACTATGGCTTGGATGAGCTTAAACATCTCATCAATCTTGGTTCTCGTCTCATTGACCTCCTCTCGAGAGATTGAGGAGGACTCGCAGTATAGGTTACTATTAGCAAAGCTCTTTGTCGGGTAATGATCGAGTCTCTAGGTGGCTATGAATCTTTCTCATGAGCAATGATGTCTCTCTGCGAAATAAAAAGAAAGAGAAAGAAAAACAAGGACGCAATCACAAGTTAGTGTTTCATATTTAGAAAGTTTTATGCGATGCATGCTTTAAGGATGCCCTTACTTGAAAGGAAAACTAAACATGATGTATTCAACTTGCTTTTTGAAGATAGCGGGTTTACCCCTATCTGTAAATACCTTACCGTTGATTGAGATTATACATTCATTCATACATTCATTTGCAGAAAATAAAAGGGTACATCTAAACTTTAAGTTTGAATGCAAGCAAATCGAAAAACATTTTAATAGGGGGCAAGGGGAACATTTTTCTTGGGACTTCCACCTATCTACTTTTACAAAGGAGCATCTTAAACTACTTTTGAGTCTTTGGACTTGCCTTTTGTTAATGCTTGAGAGGTCATTAACCTTGCTTTGCGGATTACTCTTTGTCTTTTTTGGCAACCTATCTCCGTGCGCATAGAGGGACTGAGGCCCCTCTTCATGGAATGAATTGAGAAGCATGCCATGAGTCCTTAGGGTTACGTGGAAACCTTTAGGATTTTGGGTAGGTTTTATGCAAGGGAGAGCGAGCTTGGTGTCACTCTCTATGGGTTAATCATATGCATGAGAATGCAATGACTTGATTTACTTTGAAACTTTTATCTTCAAATGGAGTATTGAATGTATGTATATATATGTAAGAGTATAAAAAGAGAGAGTGCAATAGCAAAATAAACATACATGCATGAACATTTATACAAGTATTATAACAGCAGGAATAGACAAGAATAAATAGAAGTAAAGCGGTCGCCCTTTCTTCCATGGTTTTGAAATTGACGTGTGTGTTTTAAATCTGGTAGGGGTTTGGCTATGCATGAGTTTCTGCATGAGCATGAGGTTGAGAGTTTCTAATGCTTCCTAAGAAGGCTCGGTTCTCAAATATTCAAATCTATGCCCACTCACCGAGGTGGTGCCATTATTGGTTGTTGATCCGAGCGGGGAAACCATTAAGAGGCCGTAGGCTACGATATTGACACAGCATCCACCCACAACCAATATTTCATTCCCTTTTCTAACTAGAAGAAACGTAATCAGGTAGAGAATGTAAATATGCAAATGTGAGTGCACGTGCAGTATGTGTGTGTGTGTGTGTGTGTGTGTGTGTGTGAAATTTTTAAAATTGGATGAAAGGACCCAATAATTTCCATCCATCCTGTCCATCCCATTCTATCATTCATGGTAGTTTATATAGACAATAAAAATAAAAGTGAACATGGTCCACCTACAAAATAAAATGCTAAAAGTCAGTACCTTGATGAAAAACTTAATGTAAGATGGAATGATTGAATATGAATTGAATGCAAGTGATGACATGTTTTTTAAAAAAACTTTGAAAAGTTTGATTTTGAAAAATTTAAAGTAGATAGAATTGGACTAATTAATTGCAGATTCTAGATGAGTGAAGAGTAAAGAGAGATAATAATGGTCTAACCGTCTAAGCATCCCCAGTAGAGTCATCAGATGTCGTGCCCCGTTTTTTTCATCCTCCTAGAAGGACAAGTGCCACTAGATTTGAACTATAAATTGATTTGAATAAGGGTTTTTAGAAAACAGTTTGGAGTCGCCACCTAACTTTGTTACGGTGAGTTAGGTCACCTAAAACTAAATGTAATCCAAAGATTAAATTTAGGGTTTTTGAAAAGGTTTTGAAAAATTTCCTCGAGAGGGGTTTTTTTTTTTTTATACACAAAACAAGTTGTTTGGCACCCTTTGAAAATATTTAAGTCCTTTTTAAAAATAAATCCGTTTTGGTCTTTTGAAAGCAGTAATTCTAGATTCGGAGGTTGGTTACGTGTAGGGAAGATATCCTAAGATCGTTACCCTACCCCGCCCTTATGGTACTTACATGTCTTTTCACCCTAGGTTTCTATCAAATCTTTGATTATCCAATGTCCCATTATATCCACATTGAAAAGAATTTTGGAAAGAGTTTTAAGCCATCATTTTAGGGATGATATGATGTATGATATGTAAGTGCATGAAAAAAATTTGAAAAGAAATTTTGGAAAAGGGAATTGAAATTTTGAAAAAGGTTGTGACCGAACCATGAGGGTTGTCTACGTATCCCTTTGGTGAGAATTGGGGTCTAATTGAAAAGTCGTAGTTCAGACTCGGGGTCCAATTGAAAATAGACACTTTAGGGTCTTACTTGATTTGAAAAGACACTTTAAGACCTTTGAAATGTTTGATTTGAACTGTGATTTGAAGATTCGAAATTGAACTTTGATTTAAAATTAACTTTGATTTGGAATCAAACTTTAAAGTAGAACTTGGACTTATTTTGGAAAGCTTGAAATAGGGTTTTAAAACCATCTGGATTTAGAAAAGAGTTGAAGTTTCCTAACTTTATTTTAGGGTTAGAATTGAACTAGAGTTTCAGCCTCCTAGGGTCTAGATAACCTAGGGTTTAAACATGCACTTTAAATAGAAAGGTTTGATTAAAACTTGAAAAGTTTAATTTTAGGAAAACTTGATTTTAGGAAAGTTTCGAATTATGAAAGTTTCAAATTTGAAAAGTTTTAAATTAGGAAAGTTTTATTTTAGTAAGTTTCAATTTTAGGAAAGATTTGATTTTGGAAAGATTTGAATTAAGAAAGGTTTGAATTTAGAAAGATTTGAATTAGAAACATTAAATTTGGAAAGTTGAGTTTGAATAAAGGTTTGATCTAAGTTTGAAGTAACTAGGGATTTAAACAATCCTAAGATCTAGGGTTTATGCAATGCATTTGAATTGGAAAATTGAATTTCAATTGAAAAATGAAAGCTTTGTTTTTGGAAAGTTTGTGAAAAAGGAAGGTTTTGAAATTAGAAAATATTAACATTAGGAAAGATTTGATTTCACTTGAATTGGAAAACTTTAGTTTTGAAAATCTAGATTTTTATGTGACTTTTCCAATTAGGAAATTTATAATTTTATGTAGAAAATGGTTTTGAAAATCTATGATTTGATGCAAATAGAAAGTTATGATTTTATGTGAGAAAAGTAGGGTTTCCTAAACATGGACTCTAGGGTTTTGACTTGAACTTTAAGACAAAGAGTTTTTGAAAAGTAATTCTTTGAGAGGAATTTTTAGAAATGGATTTGCAAAACTATTGTAGAAAGGTATGAATGTAGACTTTTAAAAGTCCCTTAAATATCTCACTTTCTTAAAATGATTCTAATCATGAAAATACTACAACTATTCTAGGGTTGTGATTTTGAAAACAACTAGGGTTTGAAACCCTAATATGGACTTTGATGGTCTCTTTGAATGTAACACTTTCTTAAAACAACCCTAACCATGGAATGGCTAGAATCATCTTAGGGTTGTGGTTTTGAAAACAACTTTCAAAGAAAAGGTTTTGAATGCAACTTTTGAAGCAACTTTCAATGCAAGTTTGAAAACATATGCTTGAGTACATGATTATGATAGTAACAACGCAATAGGGACATGAACATACAAAGTTAGGCTTTATCACATAACCAAGGGGGCTGGACCCACACCGTCTTAGGTTGAATTTGAAGAAAATTCCCAACACGGTGATTCCCTCCAAGGCCTTCCTAGGCATGAACCAAGAAGTCCCTTATTTTAAGCATGCAAGAAGATGAGGTAGAAGTTGGGGATTAAAATAGAAGAAAAACCTAAGTGGGTTAGGAGAGAGAAGCAAGAAAGGGGGATTGCATAATTTAACTAGAAATCCTATATTGTCTTTTTCTTGGTTTGATGCTTTGATGGTGGACTTTGCTTGGATTTTGGGAGCTTTGAATGTACAACACTTGATCTTCAATGAATGCTTGGAGGCAAGGGTTTGAGTATATAGATTGTATGGTGGCTAGGGTTTGAGTGTATGGAGGCTAGGGTTTGAGAGGGCTTGAGAGAATTAGGGTTTTGAGGAATTTGGGAGTTGTTTCAGAGAGGCAGAGTTTCTAGAGTGGTTTTGCGAACCCAGAATACGCAAAGGGGTGGCTTGTATTTATTAGCTACAAAACAAGGCTTGGCGCCTGTTGCAGTGCCGCCAAGCCAATTTTTGGCTTGACGTTAGTACTAGTGGTGCCAACCACTTAGGAAATGCTTTAAGGTAGTAAGAAATAGATCTTTGACCATTGGGATGTAAGGCAGAAGATTTAGGCGTTGTCCTAGTGACTATCATGCAATTTTTGGCTAGGCTTCACTAGGAGTGGCTCAAGAAAGTTCAAGAATGATTCAGAAAGTTCCAAGTAGCCAGACTCGGCCTGGAATGGACGAGAACCCCTAAAAGAGCGTCTTAGAGGTAACTGACTTGATGATTGTAAGCACCATATTTTTGCTTGCTCGGAAATCTTTGGCCCGACCGTACTTACATTTAAACCGATACAGACATATTCAAGCCCAAATCGGCTTTCCAGACTCAATTCGGTTAATCAGCTGCTTCGTGAGGCTGCCAAGCCTAATATAGGCAAAATGACTAAAATGCCCTTGAGGCATTGCTCGATCCAATTCTAGTTAGAACGTCTTCTTTAAGACAGTAAGTCCGTATTTCAACCTCAATTCCTGTCCAGACCAGTCAAACTCAATTCAGTACGTCTTTTGAGAAAGTTAATCCTTCATACGGTAAGTCCATCCAGCACAACATGTTTATTGAGAAAGTATAAAACCCTTCAGAATGATAAGTCCCTTCACACCCGTCGAGCGGGATAGAACCCAAGTTCCTGAGATGGTAGAGCGGTTCACTTCTGATGCCTACTAGCCTGTTAGTGTAAAATATCTGCTATTCAACACGTCAATCGAGAAAGTACCGAAGGCCCCAAGACAATAAGTCTATCCATTAGCTTCCCGAGATCAGACAATCTCTGGAATGAATGCATACCATTAGAGTGACAGAAATACTCACAAGCATCGTAACTGTTAGAGTGATCGAAACACTGGCAAACAAGGTAACATCAGGAATGCCAACAAACCCCATGTCACAGGACCAAATACGGCTCTTGGCTGTGACACATTTACCGGAGGATGGGATACCTTTGGAAATCAACTTGTCACACACCGTTAGAGGGACGGAGACACTCAAAACCCAAGTCAACACCAGTGCTTGGTTGACCATTCTGATAAAAATGACCAAACTGTCCCTTGGGCCTCATCGATGTGCTTATCGAGAAAGTACATAAGACATCAAAGTGGTAAGTTCACCCTTTCAAGATTGTCCCAAATATAATCTGACATGTTTTAATGCCTTCTAGTCGCTTCCAGATCGATTACAAGAGTATCTGATCTAAATGATCATTTTGCCCCTAGGCATCCAATCGCCTCCAGAAACTACACTGGCTCTCGGTATCAAACCTGTTATTTTATGAGGATGCTTATAATAGTATTTCGAACCTTTTAGTACGTTTTTGGACCATTTTGAGTCCATTTTGGTAAACCTAGTATGAAATGATCATTTTACCCCTGGCGAACCTATCGCCTTTTCCAACCACACCGGCTCTGGGTATCAAATCGAAAATCTCTCAGAACACTCTCAATAGTGTTTTCAACCTTCAAGTCAACAACTGATCACTCTGGGTCAATCCTGGTGATCCCCCGGTTCAAATGATCGTTTTACTCCTGGTGGGCTGGTCACTTTTTTCAACTATTCTGGATCTAATCATCATGTTAGTTACCTCTAGGACACTCTCTTAAGGGTTCCTGTTCATTCCTGGCTGAGTCTAGTTACTTGAAACTTTTTTGATCATTCTCGGACCTTTCTAATTCACTCCTAGTGAAGCCAAGACAAAAATTGCATGGCAGTCAATAGGACAGGCACCTAAATCTTTTGCCTTGTGTCACAAGGGTCAAAAATCTATTTTTTGTAGTCTTAAAACATTTCTTAAGTGGTTAGCATCACTGTAACAGGCGTGCAAGCACCCTATTTTGGCCCGCTCGACAATCTCCGGCCTTACTGAACTCCCTTTCAAAATTTCGTAAGCACAGTCCATCCCAAATCAACTTTCAAACCCCTTTCTAATCAGTTAACTACTTCTTAGGCCCGCTAGACCCAATAGAGGCCTAACAACCAAACTTGTCCCTCGGGCCTCTAGGCATATCTTTGAGAAAGTTCAAAATCCCTCAAGGCGGTAAGTCAACTCTTCCAAAATGTTCCTAGATAGTTTGGCTTGCTTAATATGCCATCTTAACGAATTCCAGTCCCGTTCTAGTCAACTCTGCTCAGAATGACCGTTTTACCCTTGGGCACCCCAACACAAAACAAATCCCACCTAAATAGTGAAAACACCTTCCAAAAATATCCCCAAACAGCCTAGCACGCTTAATACATCATTCCAATCCATCTTGACCCTTTTCGACCAATTTCGGTCAAAATGACCATTTTACCCTTGGTGGCCTGAACGCGCCTCAAAACTACACCGGCTCTGGGTATCAAATAATAGATCTCATCATACACCCCTGTTTAACCCAAGGTGAGTCCCGTGACTCCAATCACTCCCGACTCAGCAAAACTCCCCTAGAGCGTCTCATAGATGCTCCGCTAAGGTTGTCTTTCTCCCAATTCCCTGGTTATAATGTACTGTCAAACGACTTGAGAAATGCGTAAATCAAGAAATTCTCGAAAGCTCATCCATAGGTCTTTCCATCGATATGGCTTGATCGGATAAATCGCTTCCCGAAGCCTCTTATCGTATGGCTCGAAAACTACCACTTTCAGTAACTCCTGGAGCGTCTCACAGACGCTCCGCCATGGTTGACTTTCTCTTTATTTCCTTGATTATAATGCACCGTCAAACATACAGAGAAATGTGTAAATTAGGAATTTTTCAAAAGTATTTTTAGAGTACTTTCCATCGATATAGTCTAATTGGAGAGATCGCTTCCCAAAGGTCCTGATCACATGGTCCCCAAATGGCCACTTTTGAACACCCTCGGGGCACATCACAAACACTCCGTGAAAGTGTGTTTTGGTGCACACTTTTCGATACGATATATCATTCTTTCGAACACCTTTCAAATTTCTAAAAATTCAAAGTTCTTAAGAAACACTAGGAGTATCGTGGACGAATTTGATTTTCCTGAATTTTTCACGGATTGCACAATTATCTAGGCAAAGTTTAAACGACCATTTCCTGCGGTCGAGCGTAAGCCACATGTGCCCAAATTTTGATCAGATCGATTAAATTTCGCTTAGCCCTTAAGATTTAGCTACTATAATATATGCCACGTGGCATTCTGCTAGTGGAACAGTATTGGTAACACATGCGCTAGGGCAATTTTTGCCCAAGCGCATGTGCTACATGCACCAGGCCTCTCCAGCTTTGCCTATAAATACACGCCTCCCCCTCTGCATATTCTGGAATCAAAGTTGGTAGCGAAGCTCTGCAAAAACTGCTCCAGAACCTCGAATTTCTATATACATCTCAGATTTCAAACACTTAGGCTAGATTCCATCTCCCTCTAACCCATACACTACACCTATATAGCCATCAATGCTATAGAAGATCTCATTCTAGCCCCTTCAAGCCTCTTTAAGGCTATTCAAGCTCAAATCAAAGCATCCATGGAGGTTTGAAAGTGTTTGAAGGCAAAAGGTAGACTTCTCTTTACATTATTGTAATCTCCACTCCTCTCTTCTTTCACTTAGTCTACTTACACTATTCTATATTTTAACCCCCATCTTCTACCCCCTTTCTTACATGCTTGAAAAAAAGAAGCTCTTAGTTCATTCCTAGAGGAAAGATTGTGAGAGCCACCGTGTAAGGAACCTCTCACAAACCTACTTTAAGATGGTATGGCCTTAGAGCACTTTGCAATTTGGCAAAGCCTCTAGCCTTGTATGATTTCATGACCCTTTGCATATGGCTATATTATTTATGTTTTGCATGCTTGGTTTTGTTTTTCATGTTCACAACTATTTTTCTACAACTTTCTCTATCTCTTTTCTATAGCAGTCATAAAGTTCCATGTTCAAATAATTCCCTAAAATGGTTCTAGAATTGGTTTCTTGAAGCCTAGGTCAAACCTTCAATTTTCACATCTTAAAAAACCCTCTTTAAGTCCCTTGACTTTATTTTGCAACCCTACATTTCATTTCTTTTCAAAATTGCACTAAAATGACCTTCAAACCCTCTTTTTCTGTATTAATTTTCAAGGATTTTACTCTCTTGAACTTTGTGATTGAAATGGTCTCTTGGAACCCTCTCTTGAGTGGTCTCCCTATTATCTTGACCATATGAACCTTAGTTCATTAGAGTTAGCTCTATTCACTTCAAAATGGTCTTCAAAACAATCTCTTTCAAAAAGGGTTCTCAAATCACACTCTCTTTAGTTTGCATAAAAATGATTTCCCTAAACCATTATTTTGACCTTGATTTTTAGAATTTTTGCTCTCTTGAATATTGTGGTCGGAATTGTTCCATGGAGTCCACTTTGGAGTGATCTCCCTTAAATCAACCATATGGACCCTTATTCTTTAGAGTGATCTTTGTCACCTTAAAAATGATTTTACAAAGCCTCTTTTCCAAAAGTGGTTTCAAAGGGTTTATTTTTTTCAATTTTCAATCAAAGAAACTTTCAAAACAATCTTATCTATATATTGACTTTCAAGATTTTCACTCTCTTAAGTTAGAGGTTATAATGGTCCCCATAAGCCTTCCTTAGAATGGCTCTTCATTCTTGACCATACAAACCCTACACTTTCTAGAGACACATTTTCATGGCAATGATCTTCTTCAAATTTACATAATTCCTTAAGTTTGTTTTCCAAGTTCTCTATATTTATACCATAATTTTTCAAAATTCATTTTCAAAGTGGATGCATAAAACCACCTTTCAAAACCACCTTCTAACTCTAGATTAACTTGATCCTAGTTGTCCAACCTTATGTTAACATAACCTTAGTTAACCTTAGGTCACCTCAACCCTAGGTTAACCTAACCCAACTTAGTTAACCCTAAGTCACTTTAACCCTAGGTTAACCTAACCCAAATTAGTTAACCCAAGGTTAATCAAACCCTAGTCTAACCATCACCAAGTTAGTTAATCTTAGGTCAACCCAACCTAGGTTAGTAAGCTTCAAGGTCCCAATTCAAGGACCCCTTTTCAAATAATCTCTCAACTCAAAAACTATCTTCATAACATACTTTCCAAAAACATCCTACTCTCTTGAGATTTCAAAAATCAAACCCAAAATCTTTTCAAATACTTATATACTCGATCTTCAAAATGCTTCCTAGAGATTTTCTTAAACTTGTCTCAATGGCTAGACAGTTGACATTTTTCCAATGACTGTTTTCAAAATATTTCCAAAAACTCACAACCTAAGATGTCCCCAACCCTTTGTGGTTGAGGGATTTTAAGGAAAGTGACACATTAAGTACTACCTTCAAGGTTGTCCATATTAGGGTTCCAAAACCCCAAGTGTTTTCAAAAACTACTTTCAAAAATGATTTTCAAAAGTCATATCCTTGAAGGAACCTTATGCCTTACATGGGTGAGGTTGTTCAAGGGAGGTGATATATGAAGTAGGGTTCTATAACCCTAAAACTATAACAACCTAAGGGAAGTCTCTAGTCTCTTTTTCAAAAATGTTTTCAAAAGTCACAGCCTCAAAGAAGTTTAGTTATTCATTAACTAACCTCTCAAAGGTGATGAAATATTTAACATGCCTTTCATAAGGTACATGAAAGCTATTTTCAAAAATCATTTCAAGACAAGTTCATGAGAGCTCTTGTGAATCCAAATATAATTTTCAAGTCTATACTCAAGTTTTCAAAACTTTGAAAACTCTCTTGAGTTATGATTAAAAAACCTTTCAAAACATTTCAAAATTCTATTTCAAGAGTATTTTCAAAAACTTTCAAGTTCTATTCTAAAAACACTCCAATATCCGATTTTAAATCAAAACTCTCAAGTTCTCTTTTTTCGAAGACCTCAAAGCGTCCTCAAACTTTTCCAGAGGCCCCAATGTGCCTTTTCTCTATTAGGCCCTTATCTGAATTACGAATGACCTGATTCTTTTCAAATGAGATATGTCGGCAACCTAAAATGGTGTGGTCATAACTGTTATTTTAACTCAAGTTCCCTTATCAAAAATTTCCACATAGTGAAATTTCCTTCCCAAATCACTTCAAAACCTTATATTTTCAAGCATCTTTTTAAAAACATGCATCATGCATTATTCATTCAAAAAGTAATGACTAAATTCCATTTTCAAAATTCTAAAGTGGATATTAATTGGATAATTGTAACCAGTTGTTCAAGTGAGTGAATTAAGGGTGATTAGATATGTAAGTACCGAAAGGGCAGGGTAGGGCGATGATCTTAGGATATCTTCCCTACATGTAACCAAACACTAGACCATAGATTTCTATTTTCGAAAGACCAAACTGGAGTTATTTTCAAAAAGGGCTTAAGACTTTCCAAAGGTTGCCAAACAACTCATTTTCTTAAAAGCACTCTCTTGAGGAAGTCTTCCAAAACCTTTTTTTAAAACTCTAAGTCTAATCTTCGGATTATACTTAGTTTTAGGTGACCTAACTCACCTTAATTAAGTTAGGTGGTGACTCCAAATTTTTTCTAAAAGCTCTTAATCAAATCAATTTCAAGTTCAATACCTAGTCGCACTCTTCCTTTTAGGAGGATGAGTTCTAACGAGAACGTACTGTGCTTTTTCCCGAGCTGAAAGGACTTGGTTAATAACCAGGGCGCTACAGGTAGCGACTCCACTAGAGACACTTAGAGGGTTAGACTATTGTCATGTCTCT
The DNA here is from genome assembly GCA_033060915.1 of Euryodendron excelsum. Classification (NCBI taxonomy): domain Eukaryota; kingdom Viridiplantae; phylum Streptophyta; class Magnoliopsida; order Ericales; family Pentaphylacaceae; genus Euryodendron; species Euryodendron excelsum. Next base: position 2,115,620 of record CM065391.1, on the reverse strand, counting down.
TCACTCCTCACTCACCCGAAATCTCCGGTTACTTTGTCTAGTTTCGTCCACTTTCTATAATTTTTCTAAGTTCAAACTGACGTGATTTTCCAAATTTTTTTTCCCAAACAAGTGTCATCACTTGCATCCACTTGCTCTTGTATTGACATCCATTTGTATGCTCTTGCATTGCTTTCTGTATTCATACTCTTGCATTGACCATCCATTTTATCTTGCATTGAGTTTTTTGAAAAGTTACTAACACCTTGCATTTTTTTTTGTAGGTGGACCTTTGGTCACATGTTATCTTATGTCATAATTAACTGCCATGTATACAATGAATAAACAAGATGTGATATGTGTTGTTAGGTCCTTTCCTCATTTTTTAAAAATTCCACATACACTTGGTACGCTCACTTGTATTTGCATTTTGCATAAATTATCTGGTTACTACCCTTTTAGATAGAAAAGAGAATAGTATATTGACTGTGGGCGGATGTTGTGTCAGTTTCTCAGCAAACGGTCTCTTGATAGTTCCCTCGCTTGAGCTCTCAACCAAAGATGGAGTTCACCCTTTTTGGGGTAGACGCTGGAGGTTTGAAGATTTAGGAACTAAGCTTTTTAAGAAGCATTAGTAAACCCCCAACTTTATGCTCATGTAGCACCTCATGCATAGTCAGACCTCTGCCGGATTTAAGACACGCGCGTCAATTTCAAAACCAAGAAGGAAAGGGCGACTGCTTTACTTTTCCTTACATTTTGCTATATCCATGCTGCTGTGCTGCTCAATTCTTGTCATTATAATTTTCATGCATCTTTTGCATCATAACTGCTTATGCATCTGTATTCATTTAAAGACTAGAGTTCCCAAAGTAACTCAAGTCATTATATCTTCATGCATTTGATTCACCCCTAGAGAATGGTCCAAAGAACTTCTCGCTCAAATTAAGCCAACCAAAACTCCTAAGAGTATCAAGTGACCCTAAGGATTCATGGCATACATCAAATCATCTCATAACTGGAGGCCCTAATCCCTCTTCGCTCATGGAGATAGGGTTGCCAAGAAGGCAAGTGACAATCTGAAATCAAGGTCTCTCACCGACTTTCAAGAAGGCGAATCCGAAGACTTAAGAGTAGTTTAGGATTTCAAATGTAAAAATAGAATAGGTGAAAGTCCTAAGGAAAATGTCCCCCTTTCCCCATTTCAATGTACTCTAAAAAATTACATGTATAAAGGAAATTCATCTCAATAAAATTATTATTTCTGTTGAATGAATGAGTGTTTGAATGAATGACTATAGGAACAGGTATAATACTGTATAACAAGGGCAACCCCCTATCTCTAAAAGTGAGCCAACACATCATACTTAGTCCCCCTTGAATAGCAGGGGCACCCCTAATACATGCATAAAAAATTTCAAATTAAGGCACTAACTTTTTCCTTTTCCTTGTTTTTCACTCTCTCTTTACTTTCTCCATCATTTCACAGAAAGAAAAGAACGGGCAAAGCCCATGCTTGCAAAAAACTTCCCCGTATAGGTTGCCATCCTAGAAAGAAGTAGTTGGTCATTTCAAAACATATAACATCCATGGAGCCATTCAATATGTCACCAAGCTCGACCCTTAAGCAAGGGCAGGCTCATTTACTGGAAGAAATAAGAGGACTTGGAAATAGGATGACCAAAATAGAAACAATGGTCTCTTTGCTCCTATCCCATACAGGTATAATGCTCGATGGGCAGGCGGAAGCTCTCTGGGTCCAAATGCATAAAGAACATATTGTCCTCCAAAAAATGACCAAGGGAAAAGATCGGGATTACACCCTGTTGGCTTGCTCTCTAACCACTGCCTACCGACGGCTTCGCTAAGCCAATCATCTCGTTCCGGTACCTCCTATGCCTATCTTCAATCGGACCCCTGAATAATATAATTCTAATCTATCATGTGAATACCATTCCAACTCACCCGACCATGACACAGAAAAATGTCCCACTTTAAGATGCAAAATCTAAAACCTCCTCGATTTCCAAGCCATTGACCCAGCCATTATTACGCCAAAATTTGATCCTCGGCCTTAAGAAACATCTAGGACACCCTTCCAACCTAAGAGAGCTAGCCAGAGAAATTGAGTTTTTACTAAACTTGCTTGCACACAAACCATAGCTTATTATGGCCTCCTAGCAGTAGGACACCTGAAGCCTATACCCTCTAGGCCTTTGCCCAATCCCTTATGACTCAACTTCAACTCAACAGTAACCTACGAATATCATTCGGGTGGCCAAGGTCATGACACTGAGGAGTGCTTCTCCCTGAGGCATAAAATTCAGGACTTAATTGACTCAAAATTTATTGGCACACAAGAAGCCAACCCAACTCCTATCACTCCTTGCCTATTACCAGACCACACCATCAATTTTATCACGAGAGATGAGGTTAATCTAGACATTCCTGGTAAAGGAAAGGATAACATTGAGAAGCTGCAAGTCCTGAGGGGTAGCCGGGGCATCACATCTAAAACAAAAAAAAAAAAAAGAAAAAAGGAAAGAAAAAAGTGGTCCACCACTACACCATCACCATTGGCGCCCTGAATGTCGTAAACAACTACTCGATCAACCTCACGCAACCCATTGGGGCACCTGGCAAGTGGAGTGTGGAGAAGGTTGGAATAATCCTAAAGCCTAGTTGAGGGGCTTATCAATTCAAAAAGAAAAAGGGATATTTTTTTGGATTCATCCACTTTCCTTCGTATCTTCTACTTTTCCTGTCTTTATTCCTGTCTTATGCTTATACTTTCAATTATGGCCTTGCCATGTCAAAAAAAAAAATGAAAATGAAGGACTCTAGTTCATTCCCTTTGACTCATATTCTTATGGATAATGATTGCTTTTAGGGATTCTTCCCTAATCGGTAATGACTCGGCTTGAAGGATGGGATAGCATGGGCAACCCATTCAATAGAGATTAAAACCTTTGAGAGAAAGACAGAGAGTGAAAGAGAGGAAGAAGGTAGACTTGTCAAAGAAATGCAGACCTTATTGAAGAGGCGACACTTGAATGATTTCTTAGCTAAGTGATGGATAGCCAAGCTCTCAAAATGAAGAGAAACTATTGTTCAATCCTTCCAAAAGAAATAAAAACTTCCCTTTGCTCAGCCCACTAGAGCTATAAGTGATTTCCATTCAAATATCTGCAAACCAAAAACCATCGCCCATATTGAGGTAAGCGCATAATGGTTGAATAGAAAGTATAGGGATTTATTTAGAAATATTGTCTAAATTTTGTAAAAAGACTTTATGGACTAAGTAATTCAATCTGAAATGAAAAAACACCCTCGATTCTACTACCATACAGTTGGAGACATCCCCTTGTAAAGCCCACTTGAGCTGATCACATCTTTTGAAAAAAATATAACCGACCTGATGATCACCGCCTACATTGGATTAAGGCAAAAACCATAAATGAGAACTAATGAGCAATGAAGATGGTGATTCCTAAGAGGATACGACATCGGCAACATCTCTAAGAACAAGCATAGCTGCAAGTTTTTTTTTGGTGTAGAGAAGAGTCTCAGATGACACGTTAAAAAAAAAAAAAAGAGGAGAAAAGAGAAATACGTTACTGGTGGCTTTTAAGAGAAGATAATGTCATCCCAAAATAGGAATGAAAAAGTCGGCACCTCTAAAAGTTGACATAGGAAAAAATTTCTATAAAGAGTTTTAATCATAAGGGAGAAAAAAGTTAAAAAGAACAAAAATGGTAAGAAGGAAAGAAGGGAGAAGGAAATGGAAGTTAAATTGCCAAAGGTGATCATAGGTCTTTCAAAACCCCACAAGTGATAATGTTTGAGCCTTTACATCCCTTTGTTCATAAACCTCTTAACCTAGCCCACATTACGGTCCAAATTAAAGTCCTCTCAGATCAAAGAAAATTGTTTAGTCCAAATAAGCCTGAACAATAGGAAAACAAGTGTTTAACAAAAGAAAAAGAGAGAACGAGTAGAAATGCAGGGGCAATGTCATGCTCCAAAGTGTGCTCAGATGGTTTTGGTTTAAACAACTCACTAAAAGAAAATCTTTGAGCCTAAATATTGCTTCATTTCTTATAACCCCCAAAGCCAACCTACATTACGGTACTAAAAGAAGTCTTCTCAGATTGAGAGTTAAGCTGTTTGTCGCTTTAAAAAGGGTAGGCAAGTTATCACTCAAGTTATAGTGAAATATGAAGATCTAAGAGAGAAAACCAAGTGAGGATAGAAAATTCCCAAATAGCAACCCCGTAGAAAGTAGGGATAACATAGCAGCTAGTAACCCAAAATGTCAAGATCCCCTGAGAATGATGCACATGCTATCGCACCCTGATAAGAATGGGACAAAACTAAAGGGGTAGGATCCTAAAGGGAAAGTAGAATCTCAAGAGTATGGGCCTTAGGGCAATCCTAGGGAATTCTTTGTAAATAACCTGTATTCATGCAACACTTATGCATTCAGATATGTATAACTCGTATATCCATTCAATTCCTGTGTAGTTCCATTCGGTTCATGCATTCGTATGACATTTATTCAATTCCATCCCTATATGAGCATTCGTTAAAAAAAAATATACATGCATTCATTTCAATTCCTATATAAACCATATTTGTTTATAGATTTGTCAAGTCATCTAAGAGTATGACATGCATTCAAATCCATTCCATGTACAAAACCTGTGCATTCATAAAAAAGTATGACATGCATTCCATTTCAAACCTCTATGATGTGCATTCATTCTAAATTGTATATAAACTTGCACATATATTCTTTCAATGAACTCGTGCGGCATATGCCAAACGACACATCTAACAAGATGCACTAACAAGCTTCTAGGTAACAACAAAGGAAAACCCTTCAAAAAAGAAGTACAACAAGAAGTAGGATTTGCATCCAAGTCAAAGTCCTTAGAGGCTTGGCTCAAATGAAGAAGGTTAACTAGAAGAAGTGCCCATGCCAAATGGGTCCAGAAAAAGAGAAAAACAAAAACAAAAGAGAGAAAAAAAATGACATATGTCTAAACAAGCTCGAACTACCATCCATAGACAACAAGAAACAAAGAATGGGGCAACATCTCACGTCGATCTCCCAACCAACTGTAAATAGCCTAGTCCAACTTGTTCAAAACCATAGAAAATGGGGCAACGACCCACCTATGACCTCCCCTATTAATTTTTGAATATCCTGTCTCAACCTTCGCAAATCATAAAAACTAGGACAACAGCCCACCTTACACCTCCCATTCGATTTCAAACCAGTTGATCCATTCAAGAAAAGCCGATCTAAAGATGTTTGACTTTCCAGATACCTCAAACCTTTCAAAAAGAGACTTCACCCTCTGCAAACCAAATTCAAGACATTCAAACCCAAGGAAGCATATTAACCAAAATTCTGCCATACCAGTCAAAGACAAAAGTCAACAATCAGCACAACAAAGGAATATTACTATCAAAAGATCTCAATCTAAGAAGCAGCAAATGTCATCTTCTCCAACATAAGACAAATGAATTACAAACAAATCTTTTTTATTAACAAAGATTGGGTTTTTGAGCTTCCTCCAAAAAAGTAAACCGAGTTTTTGAACTTCCTCTAAAAAGCAGATTGGGTTTCAAAGCTTCATTCGAAAAAGGAAATTGAGTTTTCAAGTTTTCTCTGAAAAAGCAAATTGGGTTTCTGAGCTTCCTCCAAAAAAGCAGATTAGGTTTTTCGAAATTTCTCTGAAAAAGCAAATTGAGTTTCAAAGCTTCCTCCAAAAAAAACAGATTGGGTTTTCTGAACTTTCTACGAAAAAGCAGATCGGGTTTCTGAGCTTCCTCTAAAAAAGCAAATTGGGTTTTAGAGTTTCCTCTGAAAAAGCAGATTGAGTTTTCAACCTTCCTTCGAAAGAGTAGATTAGGTTTCAAAGCTTTCTCCAAAAAAGTAGATTGGGTTTTCGAGCTTCCTCCGAAAAAGTAGATTAGGTTTTTGAGCTTCCTCTAAAAAAGCAAATTGGGTTTCAGAGCTTTCTCGGCAACAGAGCGTACACTACATGCGCCCAGATTTTAATCAGATCAATCAAATTTCGCTTAGCCCTTAAGATTTTTCCAGTACAATGTGTGCCACGTGGCATTCTGCCAATGGAACAGCCAGGGCAATTTTTGCATAACTTGCGCCAGGCCCCTCCAGCTTTGCCTATAAATATAGGCCTCCCCCTTTGCATATTCTAGAATCAAAATTGGTAGCGAAGCTCTACAAAAACTGCTCTAGAACCTCAAATTCTTATATATATATCTCACACTTCAAACACTTAGGCTAGATTCCATCTCCCTCTAACCTATACACTACACCTATATAGCCATCAATGCCATAGAAGAGCTCATTCCAACCGCTTTAAGCCTCTTCAAGGCTATTTAAGCTCAAGTCAAAGCATTCATAGAGGTTTGAAAGTGTTTGAAGGCAAAAGGTGGGCTTCTCTTTACATTTTTGCAGTCCCCACTCCTCTCTCCTCCCTCCTTGCCTACTTAGGCTATTCTCTATTTTAACCTCCATCTTCTACCCCTCCCCCCCCCTCTTCCTGTATGCTTGAAAAAAGGAAACTCTTAGTTCATGCCTAGAGGAAAGTTTGTGAGAGCCACCGTGTAGGGAACCTCTTATAAACCTACTTTAAGATGGTATGGCCTTAGAGCACCTTGCAATTTGGTGAATTCTCTAGCCTTGTATGATTCCATGACCCCTTGTATATGGCTATCTTGTTCATGTTTTGCATGCTTGGCTTTGTTTTTCATGCTCACAATCATTTTTTCACAACTATCACTATCTCTATTCTATATCATTCATAAAGTTCCATATTCAAATAATTCTCTAAAAATGGTTCTAGAATTGATTCCTTGAAGCCTAGGTCAAACCTTCAATTTTCACACCTTAGAAAGCCCTCTTTAAGTCCCATGACTTTATTTTGCAACTCTACATTTCATTACTTTTCAAAATTGCACTAAAATGGCCTTTAAACCCTCTTCTTCTATATTGATTTTCAAGAATTTTACTCTCTTGAACTTTGTGGTTGAAATGGTCTTTTGGAACCTTCTCTTGAGTGGTCTCCCCAATATCTTGACCATATAAACCCTAGTTCATTAGAGTTAGCTCTATTCACTTCAAAATGGTCTCCAAAACAATCCCATTCAAAAAGGGTTCTCAAATCACACTATTTTTAATTTGCATAAAAATGATTTCCCTAAACCATTATTTTCACATTGATGTTTAGAAATTTTGCTCTCTTTCATATTGTGGTTGGAATGGTTCCATGGAGTCCCCTTTGGAGTGATCTCCCTTAAATTAACCATATGGATCCGTATTCTTTAGAGTGATCTTTGTTACCTTAAAAATGGTTTTACAAAGCCTCTTTTCCAAAAGTGGTTTCTAAGGGTTTATTTTCTTCAATTTTCAATCAAAGAAACTTTCAAAACTATCTTGTTTATATGTTGACTTTCAAGGTTTTCACTCTCTTAAGTTAAAGGTTAGAATGGTCCCCATAAAGCTTCCTTAGAATGGGTCTTCATTCTTGACCATACAAACCCTACACTTCTAGAGAGACATTTTCATGGAAATGATCTTCTTCAAATTTACATAATTACTTAAGTTTATTTTTCAAGTTTTCTACATTTACACCATAATTTTTCAAAACCCATTTTCAAAGTGCTTGTATAAAACCACCTTTCAAAACCACCTTCCAACCCTAGGTTAACTCGACCCTAATTTTTTAACCTGAGGTTAACCTAACCTTTGTTAACCCTAGGTCACTTTACCCGAGATTAACTTAATCCAAGTTAGTTAACCCTAAGTTAATCCAACCCTAGTCTAACTTAACCCTAGTTACTTAACCCAAGGTCAACTCAACCTAGGTTAGTAAGCTTCAAGGTTCCAATTCAAGGACCTCCTTTCAAATAATCTTTCAACTAAAAAACTACCTTCATAACATAATTTCCAAAAACATCCTACTCTCTTGAGATTTCAAAAATCAAACCCAAAATCTTTTCAAATACTTCCATACTCGATCTTCAAAATGCTTCCAAGAGGTTCTCTTAAACTTGCCTCAATGGCTAGACACTTAATATTTTTTCAAAAACTATTTTCAAAATATTTTCAAAAACTCATAACCCTAAAGTGTCCCCAACTCTTTATAGTTAAGGGATTCTAAGGAAAGTGACACATTAAGTATAACCTTCAAGGTTGTTCATATTAGGGTTCCAAAACCATAAGTCTTTTCGAAAGCTACTTTCAAAAATAATTTTCAAAAGTCACATCCTTGAAGCAACCTTATGCCTTACATGGGTGAGGTTGTTCAAGGGAGGTGATATATCCAGTAGGGTTCTATAACCCTAAAGCTATAAAAATCTAAAGGAAGTCTCTAACCCCTTTTTCAAAAATGTTTTCAAAATTGATAGCCTCAAAGGGGTTTAGCTATTCATTAACTAACCTCTCAAAAGTGATGAAATATTTAACATGTCTTTCATAAGGTACTTGAAATCTATTTTTAAAATCATTTGAAGACAAGTTCATAAGAGCTCTTGTGAATCCAAATCTAATTTTCAAGTCTATACTCAAGTTTTCAAAACTTTCAAAACTCTCTTGAGTTGTGATTCAAAAACATTTCAAAACACTACAAAATCTCATTTCAAGAGCACTTTAAAAAACCTTCAAGTTCTATTCCAAAAACACTCCAACATCCGATTCCAAATCAAAACTCTCAAGTTCTCTTTTTTCAAAGATCTCAAAGCGTATTCAAACTTTTCCAAAGGCCCCAATGTGCCTCTTCTCTATCGGGCCCTTGCCTGAACTACGAATGACTTGATTCTCGCCGAATGAGATATGTAGACAACCTAAAATGAAGCAGTCATAGCTGTCATTTCAACTCAAGTTTCTTTATCAAAAATTTTCACCAAGTGAAATTTCCTTCCCAAATCACTTCAAAACCTTATATTTTCAAGTATCTTTTCAAAGACATGCATCATGCATCATTCATCCAAAAAGTGATGACTAAACCTCATTTTCAAAATTCTAAAGTAGATATTAATTGGATAATAGCAACCAGTTATTCAAGTGAGTGAATTAGGGGTGATTAAATATGTAGATAACGAAAGGGTGGGGTAGGGTGATGATCCTAGGATATCTTCTCTACACGTAACCAACTCCCAAACCATAGATTTCTATTTTCAAAAGACCAAAATGGAGTTATGTTCAAAAAAGGCTTAAGACTTTTCAAAGGTTGCCAAACAACCCATTTTCTTAAAAACCCTATCTTGAGAAAGTCTTCCAAAACCTTCTTCTAAAACCCTAAGTCTAATATTCGGATTATACTTAGTTTTAGGTGACCTAACTTACTTTAATCAAGTTAGGTGGTGACTGCAAACTTTTTTCAAAAGCTCTTAATCAAATCAATTTCAAGTTCAATATCTAGTCGCACTCTTCCTTTTACGAGGATGAGTTCTAACGAGAGAGTACTGTATTTTTCCCGAGCCGAGAGGACTTTGTTAAAAACTGGGGTGCGACAAGGTGCAAAGCCTTGTTTTAACTGCCTATAAATGCAGGCCCCCCCTTGCGTATTCTGGGATTGCAAAATCACTTCAGAAATTTTTTCTCTCCGAAAACAATGCTTGAATTCCCTCAAAACCCTAATTCTCTTGAGCCCCTTCAAACCCTAGCCTCCATACAATCTACACACACAAATCCTTGTCTCCAAGCATCCATTGAAGATCAAGTGCTGCACATTTAAAGCTCCCAAAGTCCAAGCAAAATCCACCATCAAAGCATTAAAGCAAAGAGAAGGCAATGTAGGTTTTCTAGTTAAATTATGCAATTCCCCCTTTCTCTCTTCTCTCTTCTAACCCATTTGGGTTTTCTTATATTTTATTATCCATCTTCTATCTTCTTTTCTTGCATACTTGAAATAAGGGACTTCTCGGTTCTTGCCTAGGAAGGCCTTGGAGGGAATCATAGTGTTAGGGATTCTTTTCAAGTTCCACCTAAGATGGTGTGGGTCTGGCTCCCTTGGTTATGTGGTGAAGCCCAATCTTGTATGTTCATGTCCCTATTGCATTGTTGCTAACATAATCATGCATTCAAAGATGTTTTCAAACTTGCATTAAAGATTGCTTTCAAAACTTGGATTCAAAACCTTTTCTTTCAAAGTTGTTTTCAAAACTACAACCGTAAGATGATTGTAGCCATCCCATAGTTAGGGTTGTTTTAGAAAAGTGTTATATTCAATATGGCTATTAAGGTCCAAATTTGGGTTCAAGTCTTAAATTGTTTTTCAAGAAATCACAACTCTAAGGTGATTCTAGCCATTCCATGGTTAAGGATGTTTTAGGAAAGTATTATATGCAAAGAGAGCATCAAAATCCATATTAGGGTTTCAAACCCTATTTTTTTTCAAACTCACGACCGTAGAATGGTTCTAGTCTTCTCATGATTAGAATCGTTTTGGGAAAGTGAGATATTCAAGAAAATTTTAAAATTCTACACTCACACCTTTCTAAAATAGATTTTGTAAATTCACTTCCTAAAAGTTCTTTTCAAAGATTTACTTTTAAAAAATTCTTTGTCTCGAAGTCCAAGTCAAAACCTTGGAGTCTATGTTAAGGAGACCCTAGTTTTCTTGCATAAAATCATGGCTTTCTATTTGCATCAAATCATAGATTTCCAAAGCCATTTTCTATATAAAATTATATATTTCCTAATTCAAAAGTCACATAAAATGATTGATTTTTCAAAACTAAAGTTTTCCAATGTCAAGTCAAATCAATTCTTTTTCAAATAGGAAACCAAATCAAATCATCTATTTTTAAAAACAAAATTCAATCTTCATTTTTAGGAAATAGAAATCAAATCTTTACTAATTTCAAACTTTTAATTTTTTCCTATTTTCAAACTTTCAAATCTTTCTTAATTCAAACTTTTTTCAAACTCAACTTTCAAAATTTAATGTTTGTTAAGTCAAATCTTTCCAAATCCCAACTTTTCAAATTCAAATTCAAACTTTTCCAAATTCAAACCTTTCTTAAATCTTTCCAAAATCAAGTCTTTCCTAAAATGAAAAATTTTTTAAAATAAAAATTTTCTAATTTGGATATTTCCTAATTCAAAACTTTCCTAAAATCAAGCTTTCTAAAATTAAACTTTTCAAGTATTAATCAAACATTTCTATTTCAAGTACATAGTTAAACCCTAGGTTATCTAGACTCTAGGAGGCGAAAACCTTAGTTCAATCCTAACCCTAGGTTATCTAGACTCTAGGAGGCGAAAACCTTAGTTCAATCCTAACCTTAAAATAGAGTTAGGAAACTTCAACTCCTTTTTAAATCAAGATGGTTTTCAAACCCCAATTCAAGTTAAGATGATTTTAAAGTTTGATTCAGACTTTCCAAAATAAGTCCAAGTTCTATTTCAAAGTTTGATTTCAAATCAAAGTCAATTTTAAATCAAAGTTCAATTTACAGTCTTCCACTCAAAGTTCAAATTAAACCCTTTCAAGTCAAATTTTTCAAAGACTTCAAAGTGTCTGTTTTTAATCTGACCCCGAGTTTGAACTATGATTAACCTAATTCCCAACAAAGGGATACGTAGGCAACCCTTATTGGTGCGGTCACAACCTTTTTCAAAATTCCAACCCTCTTTTTCAAAATCTCTTTCCAAATTCCTTTCATGCACTTGCATATCATGCATCACATCATTCCTAAAGTGATGACACAAATCTCTTTCTAAAATTCCTAAAGTGGATATAATTGGACATTGGATAATCAAAAATTCTAAATGAGTGAATCTAGGGTGAAAAGATATGTAGGTACCACAAGGGCGGGATAGGGTGATAGCCTGGTGCATCTTTCTTATACGTAACCAACCTCCAAACTTAGAATCACTATTTTCAAAAGACCAAAATGGAGTTATTTTTAAAAATGGCTTAAATATTTTCAAAGGTTGCCAAACAACCTGTTTTCTCAAAAAAAAAAAAAAAAAAAAAAAAATCTCTCTTGAGGAAGTTTTTGAAAACCTTTTCAAAAACCCTAAATTTAATTTTTGGATTGCACTTAGTTTTAGGTGACCAAATTCACCTTAACAAAGTTAGATGGCGACTTCAAATCTTTTTGCAAAAGCCCTTATTTAAGTTAATTTTCAATTCAAATTTAGTCTCACTCATCCTTCTAGAAGGATGTGTTCCAATGAGAGAGTACCACACGTTTCCCACATATCATTTCGAAGTGCGAAAAATCGAGGTGCGATAGCTGGCGACTCCATTGGGGACGCTTAGAGAGTTAGGCCATTATCATGTCTATTCACTCTTCAGTCATCTAGAATCTATGAGTAATTTATCCAATTCTATCTACTTTAAATTTTTCAAAATCAAACTTTTCAAATTTGTTTTCAAAAACATGTTGTCACTTGTATTCAATTCATATTTAATCATTTTATCTTGCATTAAGTTTTTCATCAAGATACTGACTTTTTGTATTTTATTTTGTAGGTGGACCATGTTCACATTTATTTTTATTTTCCATATAAATTGCCATAAATGACAAGATGTAATGGATAGGATGGATGAGAGTTGTTGGATTCTTTTCTCTATTTTTTAAAATTTCACACACGCACTGTATGTGCACTCACATTTGCATATTTGCATTCTTTACCTGGTTATGTCCCTTATTGTTAAAAGGGGGAACAAAATATTGGTTGTAGGCAGATGCTGTGTCAATATCTTAGCCTATAACCTTTTGATGGTTTCTCAGCTCGGATCACCAATCGATAATGGCACCACCTCAGGGAGTGGGCCTAGGTTTGAAGATCTGGGAACTGAACCTTCTTAGGAAGCATTAGTAAACCTTTAACCTCATGCTCATGTAGAAACCCGTGCATAGCCGAACCTTTGCTAGATTTAAGACACGCATGTCAATTTCAAAACCATGGAGAAAATGGTGATCGCTTTACTTCCTTCTATTCTTGTCTATTCCAGCTGTTATAATATTCATGCATGCATGTTTACTTTATTATTGCATTCTCTCTCTCCTTATACTCTTGCATACATGTACATGCATTTAATAGTCCATTTCAAGACAAGAGTTTCAAAGTAATTCAAGTCACTGTATTCTCATGCATATGATCAACCTGTAAAGAGTGACACCAAGCTCACTCTCCCTCGCATAAAACCTACCCAAAATCCTAAAGGTTCTCATGTAACCCTAAGGACTCATGGCATGCATCTCAAGTCATTCTATGAAGAGGGGTCTCAATCCCTCTGTGCTTAAGGAGATAGGATTGCCAAAGAAGACAAAGGGCAACCCGTAAAGCAAGATCAGTTCAATGACCTCCCCATATCAACAAAAGGCAAATCCAAAGACTCAAGAGTAGTTTAAGATACTCCTTATAAAAGTAGGTAGGCAAAAGTCCCAAGGAAAATACTGCCCTTTCCCTTATAAAAATGTACTCCGATTTTTTTGAATTCAAACTCAAGGTTCAATGTACCCTTTTTGTTTTCTGCGAATGAATGTACGAATGAATGTATGTTCTCACTCAATGGTAAAGTATCTGTATATAGGGGCAAAACCCTTATATCCAAAAAAATGAGTTAAATGCATCATGTTTAATCTCTCTCTTAAGTAGGGACACCTCTAAGGCATGCATCACATAGAACTTTCTAAATATCAAACACTAACTCGTGGCTTGTGTCTTTGTTTTTCTTTTCTTTTCTCTTTCCTTCATTTCCCAGTGGTATAGAGACTACACTACAAAAAGACATTATTGCTCGCAAGAAAGATCCACAGCCACCTAAAGACCCGATCATCACCTGACAAAGAGCTTTGCTAATGGCAGCCAATCTTGATAAGTCTCCCCCATCTCTCTAGAGGAAGTCAATGAGATGAGAACCAAGATTGACGAGATGTTTAAGCTCATCCAAGCCATGGTTGTAAAAGATGTTGTCTTAGCCCTATCATCATCCACGGTTTTTCCCAAAGACTCTGAACCTGCCAACTTGAGGATTGTGCTATAATCTGACATTTTTAGAAAAAACAAAGAGGACTCTAAGGGGGCTAACACTGAAGAAGATGAGACCATACTACTCTCACTTGTTGCCAAAGGAATTTCCCCAGACCCTCTTAGCTTGAAGATCCAAGGATTAGAAAACTCACTACGGAGCCTCCATGACCATGACCTTTTTGGGCTCACTTCTTACGATGAGCTCTACTTTTTTTTGGATCATCCAAGGCCGGCTAAGTTCAAAATGCCTGACTTTTAAAAGTACGATGGCACTGGCAACCCTATAGCTCACCTTCGCCTTTATGCTAGGGCATTAAGTGGTCATGTGAATGATCCAAAGCTTCTCATGCAACACTTCAAACACAATTTAACTAGGTTCACTCTGCAATGGTTTGCTCGACTTAATCTGAGGAAGGTCGTAGCCTGGATTGAACTGGTTAATGCATTCAAGGCCCAATACCGCCATAACATAGATCTAACTTTGATCATTGGTCCTTGATGACAATGAGCAAAGGAGACAAAGAAAGTTTCAAAAGATATGCCCTTAGGTGAAGAGCAGTAATAGCACAAGTCAATCCCCCTATAGAAGAGAAGGAATATGTGCAATTATTTGTGCACACCTTCCAAGGCATATACTATGAAAAGCTCTACATGAGTGTGGAGAAAAGCTTCTCTAAGCTTATCATGCAAGGGGAGATGATAGAAAATAGTCTTAAGAAGGGAAGGATTACAGACCCCTATGCAAAGACTAGAGAAAGCTCAGCTAACATAGCCAGAAAGGTGGCCACTACAAACGCAGTATTAAAGGAGAGTGAGTTGTTGGCCATCTTACCTGTTCAACCACCGCAATACCATCCACCACCCTAGTCACATCCTATATTGCCCATACCCACCTTAACCATACCCACTCAAACGCCTAACTTTGTCCCTGTTGGGGCATGACCCAATTTCAATAGGCCAGCCCGTCCATTGCCAAACCCTTTACCTCTAAACTTTAATGGCGCCCTCACTTGCGAATACCATTCGGGCGGCCAAGGGCATGACACGAAAAGCTGCTTCTCCCTGTCGCGCCCTGATTTTTTGCACTCGAGAAAAATATCCACAAGTGGGAAAAACATAGTGCTATCTCGTTAAAACTCATCCTTCTAGAAGAACAAGTGTGACTAGGTTTGAATTAAAAACTGATTTGATTAAGGGCTTTTAGAAAATGCTTGGAGTTGCCACCTAACTTGATTAAGGTGAGTTAAGTCACCCAAAACTAAGCACAATCCGAAGATTACACTTAAGATTGTTAAAAAGATTTTGAAAACTTTCTTAAAAGAGAATTTTTAAGAAAATAGGTTGTTTAGCAATCTTTAGAAAATTTTAAGCCCTTTTTTGAAAATAACTCCATTTTGGTCTTTGAAAACAGTGATCTAGGTTCAGAGGTTGGTTATGTTTAGGGAAGACGCACTAAGCCATCACCCTACCTCGCCCTTGCGGTGCCTACATGTCTATTCACTCTAGGTTCACTTATTCGGAATCTTTGATTAATAAATGTCCAATTATATCCACTTTGAAAAGAACTATATGATGCATGATATACAAGTGCATAACAAAGGTTTGATTTTGAAAATAGATTTAAAAATAAAGATTTGATTTTGAAAGAAGATTTGAAAAGACTTGATTTGAAATTTGAAAGAATGTTTTAGAAATTGAAATTGGAGATTTGTAAATACATTTTGGAATTAGAAACTTAAAATAGATTATGGAATTGGAAATTTGAAAAAGGCTGTGGAATTAGAAACTTGAAAAGGTTATGACCACACCCATGAGGGTTGCCTACGTATTCCTTTTAGGGAATCAGGTCAGTCGTAGTTCGGATAAGAGTTCGATTGAAAATAAACACTTTGAGGTTTTGGAAAAGTTTGTTTTGAAAAGATTTTATTAGAAAAGAGTTTTATTTGAAAAAGGATTTGATTTAAACTCGGAATAGAAGATTTGAAATTGAAATTTGTTTTGAAATAGAACTTGGACATAGAATTGGACTTTGATTTGGAAAGATTGAGTTGACTTTTGAAAATATTTTGAGATTTGAAATTGGGAAACCATTTTGGTTTAAGAAAAGAATCTTAGAAAGGAGTTGAAGCTTTATAACTTGGGATTAGGGTTGAAATAGGGTTTAGGCTTCCTAGGGTTTAGGTAACCTAAGATTGGAACATGTAGTTGGCTTAGGAAGGTTTAATTTAGATTTGAAAAGTTTGACTTTAGAAAGTTGGATTTAAAAAAGGTTTGAATTAAGAAAGGTTGGATTTAAGGATGATTTGAAAAAAATATTTGATTTGATTTGAAAAACACTTGACTTTGAATGATTCGAAAAGTTAAGGTTTAGGAAAGATTGGACTTTGGAAAGCTTTGAATTAGGAAAGACTCAAAATAGAAAAGTTCCATTTTAGAAAAGTGCCAAATTAGGAAAGCGTTGATTTTAAGAAAGTTTCATTCTAGTTTTGAATTTAGAAAAATTTGAAAAGTTGAGATTTGGAAAGGTTTGAAATTAGGAGAGGTTTGATTCTTGTTTCCTAAAATAAAATATTAGATTTTATTTCCAAAAAAGAGATGATTTGATCTAGTTTCTAAAATTGAAGGCTTTAATATAGTTTCCTAAACGAGAAGATTTGATCTAGTTTCCTAATTTGAAAGATTGGATTTGACATGAAATTGGAAAGGTTGAATTTTGAAAATCTAGGATTTGAAAAGCTATGATTTAGTGTAGTAAAAGTGATTTTGGAAATCTAGGATTTAATGTAGAAAATATTTTTGAAAACCTATGATTTGAAGCAAAAGAGGAAGTTATGTTTTTAGAAAAGAAAATTAGGATTTCCTAACCATGGAATCTAGGGCTTGACTTGGATTCCAAGAGAAAGGGTTTTTGGAAAGTAGATATTTTGAAGAAAGTTTCTAGGAAGGAGACTTGAAGAGAGTTTTTAGAAAGCGAATTTTTAAAGAGAAATTTTGGAAAGGAATTTGAAAAAAGCTTTTTGAAAAATAGATTTTTGAAGGGAGTTTTTAGAAAATATTTTGAAAAGCGATTTTGGAAAGGGGCTTGAATACGGACTTTTGAAATCTTTTGAATGTCTCACTTTCCTACAACAATTTTAACCATGAAGAGACTGAAGCCATTTCAAGTAGGTGGTTTTGAAAATAACATAGATTTGAAATAAGGACCAAAATGGTCACATTGAATATCAAACTTTTCTAAAACAACCCCAACCATGGAATGGCTAGAATCATCTTAACATTGTGGTTTTGATAAAAAGCAAGTTAGGGTTTACACTCAAAATATGCACCTTGATGGTCACAATGAATATAATACTTTCTTAAAACAACCCTAACCATAGAAATGCTAGAATCACTTTAAGATTGTGATTTTGAAAACAAGTTTTGAGAAAGAGATTTTGAATGCAAGTTTGAAAGTAGATTTAATGCAAGCTTTGAAAATAACTTTTGAAAACAATTTTGAGTGGATAAGTGAATATGATATGCACAATGCAAGTAGGGTCATGAACATACAAGGTTAGGCTTCACCACATAATCAAAGGGGCCGAATCTATATGGTCTAAGGTTAAATTAGAAGAAAGTCCCCGACATGGTGACTTTCAGCAATCTTTCAAACACATGCATCAGGGAATCCTTTGTTTCAAGCATGTAAGATAAGGGGGTAGAAGATAGGGGATTAAAATAGAAGAAAACCCTAGTAGGTTAGGAGGAAGAAGAGAGAGCGGAAAAGTACGTAAACATAAAGAGAAAGCTTACCTTGTTTTCTTCTTGTTTTGCTTGCTTTGCTTTACTTGATCTTTGAGAGCTTCCAAGTTGCAGCACTTAAGTCTTCAATAGAAGTTTTGAAGACTTGTATATAAGTGTGTGGAATGTGTATAGGTGTTAGGGTTAAGTGTATAAAGGATAGGGCTTGGAGAGACTAGAGAGGCTAGGATTTTGGAGAGAATTCGAGCTCTGTAATTCAAAAAGCAGAGTTTTTAGACTGAGTTTGTAGAGCCTTTTGATGCAGGGGGAGGCTCTGTATTTATAGAAACAAGATTAGCTTGGCGCTAGGGAAAATTTTACACTAAGTGATGCCAGGCTAATTTTTGGTAGTGGCGCTAGCCACTTACGAAATATTTTAGAGTGGCAAAAAATGTATCTTTCGACCCTTGATATGCAAGGCAAAAGATTTGGGTGCCTGTATTAGTGATTACTATGTAATTTTTAGCTTGGCTCTACTAGGAATGACTCCAGAAGGTTTGAAAATGTTCCGGGAGGCCAGGAATGGTCCGAAAGGTCAAAAATAGGTAGAAACTATTGAAATAGTGTCATGAGGGTGACGAACTTGAAAAATAATGTCGGGATAGTTGAAGTGGTCGACCAAGCCATTAGGTGTAAAACGGTCAACTAGACCGGAAAATCACCAAAATGGACTCAAAATGTCCCAAGAGAGGGCTTGAAGGTTAGGAAAATTATCTAGAATGTTTCGGAAGGCTATCGGTTTGATGCTCAGAGCCGGTGTGGTTGGACAGGGCGACTGGCCCATTAGGGGCAAAACGGTCATTTTATACTGGGTTTGTCGGAATAGACTCGGAATGATTTGATAAGGTGCCATAAGGTTCGGAATACTATTAAAAGTATCCCCGGGAGGTAACTAGTTTGATACCTAGAGCTGGTGTGGTTCTTGGAGGCGCTCGGATGCCTACGGGCAAAATAGTCATTTTGACCGAATGGTCCCGGAATTGGTTCAGAACAGACTAGGAGGCACTTGAACATACCAGATCGTCTTTGGGACGATCTTGGAAAGGTCGACTTATCGTTCTGAGGACTTAGATACTTTTTCAAGAAGCGTGCCGAAAAAGGCCCAATGGACAGTTTAGTTATTTTTCACCGGAATAGGCTAGCAGGCACTAGTGTTGACCCTGGGTTTTGAGTGTTTTTGCCACTCTGATGGTCTGTGATGAGTTAGTTTCCAAAGGTATCTTATCTTCTGGTAAACGTGTCATGGTCAAGAGGCGAGTTTGGTCCCGTGACATAGGGGTTTGTTGGCAATTTCGAATATTGACTTGTTTGCGAGTATTTCCGCCACTTTGATGGTGTGTGTTTATTTCAGAGACTACTAATCTTGGGAAGTTGCTAAGTGGAGTTATCATCTGAGAAATTAACTTTCTTGAAAGACGAGCCGAATAACGGACATGCTTCATTGGCAGGCTAGTGTCGCACCCCGATTTTTCGCACTCAAGGAAAATATTCACAAGTGAAAAAAACATAGTACTTTCTCGTTAGAACTCATCCTCCTAGAAGAATGAGCGCGACTAGGTTTGAATTTGAAAATTGATTTGATTAAGGGCTTTTAGAAAAAGGCTTGGAGTCGCCGTCTAACTTGATTAAGGTGAGTTAGGTGACCTAAACTAAGCACAATCCAAATATTACACTTAGGGTTTTTGAAAAAGATTTTGAAAAACTTGCTCAAGAGGGGGTTTTGTTTTTTGAAAATAGGTTGTTTGGCAACCTTTAGAAAGTTTTAAGCCCTTTTTGAAAATAACTCCATTTTGGTCTTTGAAAACAGTGATCTAGATTTGGAGGTTGATTACGTGTAGGGAAGATACATCAAGCCATCACCCTACCCCGCCCTTGCGGTATCTACATGTCTATTCACCCTAGGTTCACTCATTAGAATCTTTGATTAATAATTGTCCAATACTATCCACTTTAGAAAAGAACTATATGATGCATGATATGTAAGTGTAAGAAAAGGACTTGATTTTGAAAATAAATTTGAAAAGACTTGATTTAAAATTGAAAGAAGGTTTTAGAAATTGGAATTGGAGATTTGAAAGTAGATTTTAGAATTAGAAACTTGAAATAGATTATAGAATTAAAAATTTAAAAATAGTTATGGAATTAGAAACTTGAAAAAGGTTATGACCGCACCCATGAGGGTTGCCTACGTATCCCTTTTTGGGAATCAGGTCAGTCGTAGTTCGGATAAGAGTCTGATTGAAATAGACATTTTGAGATTTTTGAAAAGTTTGATTTGAAAAGAGTTTAATTTGAGAAAATGTTTGATTTGAAAAGGAGTTTTGATTTGAACTTGGAATAGAAGGTTTGGAATTGAGATTTGATTTGAAATTAAACCTAGACTTGAAAAAGGGTTTGAATTTAGAAAGAAAACTTGAACTTGATTTGAGAAAGAAGGAGTTGAGTTTTGAAAATATTTTGAAGTTTGAAGTTGGAAAACCATCTTGGTTTAGAAATGAGTTTTAGAAAAAAGTTGGAGCTTCCTAACTTTAGGGTTAGGGTTGAACTAGGGTTTAGGAATCCTAAGGTTTAGATTACCTAAGATTGAGACATGTAGTTGAATTAGGAAGGTTATGATCTAGACTTGAGAGATTTGATTTGATTTTAGAAAGTTGGATTTAGGAAAGGTTCGAATTAGGAAAGTGGGATTTAAAGAAAATTTGAAAAGAGATTTGATTTGATTTAGAAAACACTTCACTATTTGATTTAAAGGAGTTTAGAAAACTTATGGTTTAAGAAAGATTGGACTTGGAAATCTTCGAATTACGAAAAGTTTCAAAATAGGAAAGTTTCGAATTAGGAAAGTTTTATTTTAGGAAAGTTTTGAATTTAGAAAGACTTGAATTTTGGAAAGTTTGAATTTAGGAAAGTTTTGAAATTAGAAAGATTGAAATTTGGAAAGGTTCCAATTAAGAAATATTTAATTCCTATTTCCTAAAGTTGAAGATTTGATTTTATTTTCAAAAAGAGATGATTTGATATGGTTTCTAAAACTCAAGGATTTGATTTAATTTCCTAAACGGGAAGATTTGATCTAGTTTCCTAATTTAAAACATTGGATTTTACATGGAATTGGAAAGGTTTGAATTTTGAAAATTCAGAATTTGGAAAGCTATTTTTTAGTGTAGAAAAAGAGATTTTGAAAACCTATGGTTTGATGTAAAAGAGGAAGTCATATTTTTAAGAAAGAGAGAATTAGGATTTCCTAACCATGGAATCTAGGGCTTGACTTGGACTCTAAGAAAAAAAGTTTTTGGAAAGAAGATTTTTTGAAGAGAGTTTCTAGGAAGAAAACTTTAAGATAGTTTTCAGAAAGTGAATTTTTGAAGAGAACTTTTGGAATAGAGTTTGAAAAGAGTTTTTTAGAAAATAGATTTTTGAAGAAAATTTTGAGGAACGAGTTTTTAAGAAGGGGATTTTTGAAGAGAGTTTTTAGAAAGTATTTTGAATGGGGTTCGAATATGAACTTTTAAAATCTTTTGAAGGTCTCACTTTCCTAAAACGATTTTAACCATGAACAGATTAGAACCATTCTAAGTTGGTGGTTTTGAAAATAACATGGATTCGAAACATGAACTAATATGATCATATTGAATATCACACTTTCCTAAAATAACCCTAACCATGGAATGGCTAGAATCATCTTAAGATTATGGTTTTAATAAAAAACAATTTAGGGTTTATACCCAAAGTATAGACCTTGATGGTCATAATGAATATAACACTTTCCTAAAGCAACCCTAATCATGGAATTGCTAGAATCATTGTAGGAGTGTGATTTTGAAAACAAGATTTTGAATGCAAGTTTGAAAGATGATTTTGATGTAAGTTTTGAAAACCACTTTGAAAACAAGTTTTGAAGGGATGAATATGATATACACAATGCAAGTAGGGTTGTGAACATACAAGGTTGGCTTCACCATATAATCAAGGGGGCCGAATCCACATGGTTTAAGGTTGAATTAGAAGAAAGCTCTCAACACGGTGACTTTCAATAATCCTTCCTACACATGAATCGGGGAATCTCTTGTTTTAAGCATGCAAGAAATGGGAAAAGAAGATAGGAGATTAAAATAGAAGAAAACCCAACTGGTTTAGGAGGAGGAAAAAAATAGGGGGAAAATGTATAAACATAAAGAAAAAGTCTACCTTGCATTCTTCTTGTTTTACTTGCTTTGTTTGTTTTGCTTGATTCTTGATAGTTTTCCAAGTTGCAGCACTTTGAGTCTTCAATGGAGGCTTGTATATGAATGTATGGAATGTGTATAAGTGTTAGGGTTAAGTGTATGAAGGCTAGGATTTGGAGAGACTAGAGAGGCTTGGGTTTTGGAAAGACTAGACAGGCTAGGGCTTTCAAGAGAGTTCGAGCTCTGTAATTTGAAAGGCAAAGTTTTTGGACTGAGTTTGTGGACCCTTTTCACACAAGGGGAGGCTTTGTATTTATAGACACAAGATCAATTTGGCACCTGTTGGAGTGGTGCTATGACAAAATTCCTTTTAGCGCTAGGCCAATTTTTGGATTGGCACTACTACTAGTGGCGCCAACCATTTAGGAAAGTTTTAAGGGCAGAAATCAATGTATTTTTTAACCCTTGATACGCAAGGCAAAAGATTTGGGTGCCTGTATTAGTGACTACCATGCAATTTTTGGCTTGGCTCCCCTATTAGTGACTCTGGAAGGTCTAGGAATGTTTCGGGAGGCCGGTAATGGTTTGGAAAGCCAAAAATGGGTAGAAACCCTTGAAATAGTGTCTTGGGGATAATGGGCTTGAAAAACAATGTCGGGATTGTTGAAGTGGTCGGTTGAGCCCTTAGGGGCAAAATAGTCAACTAGACCAAAAAATCACTAGAATGGACTTGGAATGTTTCATGAGAGGACTTGAAGGTTGGAAACACTATTTATAATATTTCAAGAAATTGCCGGTTTGATAACTAGAGCTGGTGTGGTTGAAAAAGGCGACTGGCCCACTAGGGGCAAAATAATCATTTTGAACCAGGTTTGCTGGAACAGACTTGGAATAATCCGGAAAGGTGCTAGAAGATTGAAAATACTATTAGAAGCATCCTCGGGAGATAACCGGTTTGATACCCAGAGCCGGTGTGGTTTCTAAAGGCGCTCAGATGCCTAGGGGCAAAATAGTCATTTTAACAAGATGGTCTCAAAATTGGTCCGGAACTGACTAGAAGGCATTTGAACATGCCGGATTGTCTTTGAGACGATCTTGGAAAGGTGGACTTACTGCTTTGAGGATATAGGTACTTTCTCAAGAAGTGTGCCGAAAAAGGCCCAAAGGGCAGTTTGGTCATTTTTCACCGGAGTAGGCTAGCAAGCACTGGTGTTAACCTGGGTTTTGAGTGTTTCTGTCACTCTAACAGTCTATGATGAGTTGGTTTCCAAAGGTATCTTATCCTTTGGTGAACGTGTCACGGCCAAGAGGCGAATTCGGTCCCGTGACATAGGGGATTTGTTGGCAATTCCCAATGTCGACCTGTTTATAAGTGTTTTTGCCACTCTGATGGTTGCGATATTTGTGAGTGTTTCCGCCACCCTAACGGTGCACGTTCATTCTAGAGATTGCCTAATTTCGGGAAGCTGCTATGTGGAGTTATCGTCTGAGGAATCAATTTTATCGAAAGACATGCCAAATAATAGATATTCTTTATTGGCGGGCTAGCAGGCTCTAAAGGTAGACCGTTTTACCATCTCGGGGACTTAGGTTCCATCTCGGTCAACGAGTTTGAAGGGACTTACCGTTTCGAAGAGTTTTCTCGAAAAATGTGTTGGAGTAGATGGTCTTGCTGCCTGAAGGATTAACTTCGTGCTAGATTTGATTGGAATTGGAATTAGATTTGAAATTAAATTTGAGATTAAAATGAGGACTTACTGCCTCTAAGAAGATGCGCCAGTTGTTATAGGATCGAACAATGCCCCAAGGACATTTTGATCATTTTGCCTTTGTTGGGCTCAGTGGGCCCGCGAAGCATTTGATTAATTAAATTGAGTCTACAAAGTTGATTTTGATTTGAATATGTTTGTGTCAGTTTGAACATAAGTCCGGACGGACTAGAGATTGCTGAGTGGGCAAAAATGGGGTGCTTATAGCTAGCAAGCGCTCATCTCGGTCGACGGGTTTGAAAGGACTTACTATTTTGAAGAATTTTCTTAAAAAACATGCCCGACTGGATGGTCTTACTGCCTGAGGGATTAAATTTCTCGAAAGGCATGCCAAATTTGATTTGAATTTGAATTGGAATTGGACTTGAAATTGGATTTGAGATTGAAATGGGGACTTACCGTCTCTAGGAAGACGTGGCAACTGGAGTTGAACCGAGCAATTTCACTAGGATATTTTGGTCATTTTGCCTCTGTTTGGCCTAACGGGCCTACGAAGCGATTAATTGATTCCATTGAGTTTGGAAAATTGATTTAGACTTGAATGTGTCCATTTCGGTTTGAATATGAGTCTAGACGGACCGGAGATCGCCGAGCAGGTAAAAATGGGGTACTTATAGTTGCCCCTCTTTTTTTGTCTTTGCTTGATGAAGGCAGAAAACACTAAAGTAAGAGTCCCACATTGATTGCAAGGTGATCGGAGGGATGAACTTTGAAGATTTTTAAAGACTGGAACTTTGAAAATGGATATCCAACCGAAGGGGGCGTTTGAAATTAGATTTTGGTGGGAAAAATGGTGAAACTGCCTAGAATTTGACACTGGCACCACTAGTAGTGGCGCCTGGTTTAAAGTAACCTTGGTGCCAAGTTCTGGAATAAAACCAGAAAACTTTTTGTTTCAAAGCTTCACGGGTTGTGTGAAGTTTTGAGAGAGTTTGTGGGAGATTTCAAGTGTTAAGCTGTGTGCATTGAGGGAGTGACTTTGAGGATCGTTAGGGAAGTGCCGAAAGTGGTCACCATCGCTGGAATAGTTGTTGGAGAAGATGGTTTCACTGGAAAACTCAAAGAGGTGAGTTTTTTTTATTTTTTGTTGATTTTGAAGTGTAGAACTCCATTTGAATCATGTAAATAGTTGAAATGGATATTTTGATGTGTTTTGAACACTTTGGAGTTATTTTTACGTTTTAACGTTTGTTTGATTGAATTTGGGTAGTTTTGAACAATTGGTATAAAGAGGGTTTCTGCAAAAATTTTGGATTTGCTCATACAGCTTTGGGTATTGAATTTTTCAACTAGATTTTTATACTGTATGCCTTAGAAAAATGTGTTTAAAAGCCATATGTAATTTCATTATTTTTTGAAAACTTTGTGAATTTTTATTTTTTGAAAAATAGAAAAATAGGTTGAAAAATAATGGAAATATCTAACATTAAACCCTAGAAAAATGCAAGAATATTTTAGAAAACATTTGAAGTGATGTTGAAAAACTTTTACGACAATCTCGAAAACTCTTTGAATTTTTGAAAATTAGAACATGTCTTTGAAATTTTAAAAATCTTGAAAATGTGCAGAGATTCTTTTGTGAGTGCTGGTATTATGTGACTGTGGTATTGTGAAATGCGTTCTTTGTGTTTTGTTATGGTGTCATGGGCGTTATAGGGGCCATTTTTAAATGAAACTCTATCGAATTTTTTTTTTAAAAAGAAAAGGTATAAAACCTTTAAGGGAGGAGCTTTTTAGCAGAGAAGGCCCCGAGAAACTCGGGGAGGCCTACAACTATTGGAAGAAAAATTTAGAAAAAATTTTGAAAGTGGAGTCTTGAATAAAACTTTTGAGGGAAATATTTTGAAAGATTGGAAAATGAATTTTGAATTTGGAAAACTCCAGAATTGATAAAAATTTTGGAAGATTGAAAACTTGAGAGTTTTTTAAGAATTGATTCTGAAGAAAACTTTTTGGAGGAAAAAGTTTTAGGAAATCTTAAAACGTGATTGGAATAGAAATATTTTGGAAGAATAAACTTGATATGGACTTTGATTGAAAATTCTCGAGATTTGATTTTGAAATGAAATTTTTGACTTTGAATTAGAAACCCTTTTGAAATTTGGACAAAACATGTAGAAAGTTCGCTTTGACTTGAAATTTGACTTCTTAAAGGCAAAATATGTAGAAAATTCATTTTGACTTAAAATGGAAAACCTTTTGAAAGCCAAAATGTATAGGAAATTTATTTTGACTCGAAACCCGACATTTTTTGAAGACAAAATATAAAAAAAATTCATTTTGACTTGAAACTTGAATTTTAAAATCGAATTGTGTATGAAATTTATTTTGACTTGAAACTTGACTTTTAAAATCATAATGTGTAGGAAATTCATTTTGACTTAAAACTTGAAATCTTTTCATTTTGTATACTCTTTTTTTCTTTTTTCATTTTTTTTTATGCATCTCTTACCTTTTTGAACTGTACTTACCGTATGTCGACATTCTTACCTTGATTTGGCTTTCAAGATGGCTAACGTGGGTGATGACGGTTCGGAGAGGAGGCACCGATCTAGGAAAGGTGCTCGCACGGATTCTACTGGTAGTTCTAGCCACTCCAAGGTAGTCGGAGATCTGTGAGCTGGGCGTCCACCAGTCTAAGTGGAAGGGGGAGTTGTCCCCCAGTTGACCCCTTCCCTCCAGTCGAGCAGGCCTTTGACGAGGAGATGGATGCAAAGGAGAAGGTACCGGGCCTTGGTGATCGTGTGACTAGCTACAGGAGGGCCTAGTCTAGACATAGGTAGATAGATGCTAATCTTGGTGATTTGGAGATACCGGATATTTCTCCGCTGAGAGACCTTGCCTATCATCCTAGCGTCTACTCTCGACAGCACTTGCCTCCTCCAAGGGTACACACACCATTCAGAGGGGCCATCCATAAGGTTTTTATCACTATGTAGCGGATGGCTCTGTCCTATCAGGCCTTTTTGGCAAAGATTGGTTTTGGAGCATTTATAGGATTACAAGCTAACTGCCTAAATAGACATCTGGTATTAGCCTTGATTGAGAGGTGGTTTGGTGAGACAGGTACCTTCTATTTTGTGGGCTTTGAGCGGAGTCCTACTCTATTGGATTGGGCCATCATTACGGGGCTTTCTTTCGTTAGTCGACAGATCACTCTACAGCCAGTTAGTAGGGCCGATGCATGTGCTTTATTAGACTTGCCACCTCCTTAGCATTCTGCTTTTCCCGTTTCTTGGCTTAGTCAGGACGAGAGTATTTTTGCTGTTGAGCCACCACCCATTCGACGAGATATCATGAGGCGACGACTTGTTTGTACATTATTTTCAATTGCTTCCATAACAACAACAAGTCATTTGACCCTTTTTGATTAGTGAGCATAGTAGCTGATCTGGGTGCTTTATCTGAGCTGGATTAGGGGGTTCTTTTCCTTTTGCTGCCTCCTTCGATCTATGCGAGTTTGGACTATCTCCCGCTGGGCTAGTGTGACTGGTTTTTAGCCTTTTCTTGTCTGGTGGAGCTATGAGTACCAGCTGATCCGTCATTCCGAGGTTATTGAGGCTGATCTTTATCCTCAAGCCTTAAGGTGACTTACGATCGGGTAGCCCAGCGATATGAGATTATTGATTTTGTGACAATTCAGGCGAACTTGGAGCTGATCGAGGAGAGGGATATGACTTGGTGGTGTAAGCACCCCATTTTTGACCGCTCGACAGTCTACAGTCCGTTTAGACTTGTATTCAAGTCAATGTGGACATATTCCCAATCTAAATCAACTTTCTAAGTCTAATCCTGCCAATTCATCGCTTCGCGGGCCCACCAAGCCCAAATAGAAGCAAAACGACCAAAATACCCTTGGGGGCATTGTTTGGTCCAATCCCATAGGCACGCCTTTCCGAAGACTGTAAGTCCAACATGCACGTTTTTCCGAAGACGGTAAGTCCCCTTCCAATCCCGTAGGCTCGTCTTCTCGAACACGGTAAGTCCTCTTTTGCAATTTCAATTTCAATCATTCTCTCGAGAAAGTTGATTCCTCGACATGGTAAGTCTATCATTTCTGACACGTTTTCCAAAAAAAGTTTCTTCGAAACGGTAAGTCCCTTCAAACCCGTTGACCGGGACGAGACCCTAAGTCCCCGAGATGGTAGAATGGTCCACCCTTGGTGCATGCTAGCCCACCATTACAGAAATGTCCGTTTTGGCACACCTTTTGAGAAAGTTGATTCTCAGGTGCTAAGTCCCTTTAGCAGCTTCTCGAGATCAGGTAGTCTTGGGAATGATTGTGAATCGTCAGAGTAGCGGAAGTACTCGCAAACATCACAACCGTCAGAGTAATGGAAATACTCGCAAACAGGTTGATATAAGAAATTGCCAACAAACTCCTGTATAATGAGACCGCCGTCAAAGTGGTGGAAACACTCAAAACTCAGGTTAACACCAGTGCCTGCTAGCCCACTTCGGTGAAAAATGACCAAACTGTCCCAAGGGCCATTTTCGACACGCTTCTCGAGAACACACCTAAGTCCTTAGAATGATAAGTCCACCCTTCCAAGATTTTCTTAAAAGAAATCCGGCATGATTAGGTGCCTTCTTGTAAGTTTCGGGCCAATTTTGAGACTTTCCAGTCAAGATGACCACTTTGCCTCTAGGCATCTAAACGCCTCGGGAACCACACCGGCTTTCGGTATCAAATTGGTAATCTCCCGAGGATGCTTTTTATAGTATTCTCAACCTTCCTTTATCTTTCCGAAACATTCCGAGTCAGTTTCGGCAAACCTGGTGTGAAATGACTGTTTTGCCCCTGGTGGGCTGATCGCCTTTTCCGACCACACCGACTCTGGGTATCAAACCGCTAACCTTTGGAAACATTCTAAATAATGTTTCCAAATCTCGAGTCTTCTTTCGGGACGTTCTGAGTCCGTCTCAGTAGCTTTCTTGCCCGATTGACCATTTTGCCCCTGATAGCCCGGTCAACCCTTCCGATAATTCTTGTCATCCTTTTTTAAGGCTAATACGTCCGGGACTCTATTCTAAGGGTTCCTGCCCTTTCCGGCCTTCTGGGTCATTCCCGGTCCCTTAAATCCTTCCCTGAACTTCTTGAGTCACTTCTAGTGAAGTTAGGCAAAAAATTGCATGGTAGTCACTAGTACAGGTGCCCGAATCTTCTCAAGATATGTTGCTTGCCGACCTTAAAACTTTCCTCAGTGGCTGGCACCACTAGTAGTGGCGCCAAGCCAATATTTGGCCTAGCGCCATTCCTAGTGGCGCCAGAAGGTTTTTTTGGCTTGGTGCCACTGCAACAGGCGCTAGGTCATCCCTCTCTTTATAAATACAGAGCCTCCTCCAGTGTGAAAGAGGTCCGTAAACTCAGTCTAAAACTCCCCTCTTCGATATACAGTAGCCTCCTTAAACCCTAGCTTCTTTAGGTTCTCTAAACCCTAGCCTCCATACACAAACCCTCGCCTCCTATACACTCACATACAGTCATATACTAGCCTCCAAAGCATCCATTGAAGAGTTGAAGTGCTGCAAACTGAAGTTCTCGAAGAGCAAGACGAAGATTGAAGCGAAAACCGAAGCAAAGCAAGAAAAGCAAGACGCGCGAAGCAAAGCAAAATAAACAAGACACAAGGTAGGCTTTCTCTTTAAGTTTACGCATCTTCCCCTCTCTTCTCTCTCCTAACCCACTTGGGTTTTCTTCTATTTTAATCCTCCATCTTCTTCCCCCCCCCCTTCTTTGCATGCTTGAAACAAGGGACTTCTCGGTTCATGTGTAGGATTAGGCTATTGGAGGGTCACTGTGTCGGGACTTTCCTTTAGTCTAACTGGAGACCACGTGGGTTCAGCCCCCTTGATTATGTGGTGAAGCCTTAAACTTGTATGTTCACGACTCCTAACTTGCATTGTGCATATCATGATCTTGCATTCTTCTAAAATTCATTTTCAAAACTTGCATCAAAATCTTCTTTTTCAAAATTTGTTTTCAAAATCACAATCCTAGAGTGATTCTAGCTTTTCCATGGCTAGGGTTGCTTTAGGAAAGTGTTTCATTTAATGTGGCCAACACGGTTCATATTTTCAAATCCTAGTTGTTTTCAAAACCACTATCTTAAAGTGGTTCTAATCTTCTTATTGTTAGAATCGCTTCTAATCTTCTTATTGTTAGAATCGCTTTAGAAAAGTGAGATATTTTTATAGACTTTCTAAAAACTTTCTTTTCAAACACCTCTCTTTCTAAAAAAACCTCTTTTCCAAAGTACTTTCTAAAAACTCTCTCCAATCTCCTTTCCAAAATTGTTTTAAAAAACTACCTTCCAACAATCTCTTTCCAAAAGCAGCTTTCCTAAAAGCTTCTTTCCAAAAACGTTTTCCTCAAAGTTCACTCTCTAAAAATGCTCCTTACGTTTCCTTCCTAAACAAGTCTTCCCAAAAATCTCTTTCCTAAAATTTTTCCTAAAACCTCTCTCTCTAAAAACTCTCTTTTCAAATTCACTTTCTAAAAATTCCTCTCTAGGATTTCTTTAAAAAAATCTCCCTTTCTAAAAACTCGCTTTTCAAAAATCACTTTTCTTAGAGTGCAAGTGAAACATTAGAGCCATTGATTAGGAAACCCTAATTTTCCTTCCCAAAAACATGATTTTCAATCTTGTCTTAAAACCTAGGTTTCTAAAATCTCTTGTTTACATCAAAACCTTGGTTTCCAAAAATCTATTTTCTACGTCAAAACTATAGTCTTTCAAATCTAGGGTTTCTAAAACTCCTCTTTCCCAAATCCAATCTTCCCTTTAGGAAATCAAATCCAATCTTTCATTTAGAAAACTACATCCTATCCTCCTCTGTTTTTGGAAACAAAATCAAAACACTTCTTCTTAGGAACAAACTCCAAATCTTTCCTAATCCACTCCTTCCTAATCTCATACTTTCCTAAACCTGAAAGTTTCCAAAACTTAAACTTTTTAATCTTTCCTCAAACTTTAAGCTTCCAAATCTTTCCTAATTCAACCCTTTCCTAACTCCATACCTTTCCAAATTCAAATCTTCAAATCTTTCCCAACTTCAAATATTTCCAAATCTCAAATCTTTCTAAACCTCAAAACTTTCTTACTTTCAAAGCTTCCTATTTCAAAACATTCCAACTTCAAAAATTTCCAATTTCAAAACTTTCTTAAATCGAAACATTTCCTAAACCAAAACTTTCCTAAAACGGAACTTTCCTAAAATGACACTTTCCTAATTTGGGCCTTTCCTAATCTTCCAAGTTCAACACTTAAGTCAAATCTTTCCTAAGTCTCAAGTCTTTCTTAAGTCTAGGTTTCCTAAAACCGAGCTTTCCCAAAATCAAATCTTTTCAAATCTTCCAATCAAAGTTCAATCTCTCAATTTTTCAATCCAAATTCCAATCAAAATCTCTTTATCATACCTTTTATTTTCTATCGGGCTCTTGTCTGAACTACAACTGACCTGATTCCTCCAAAAAGATACGTAGGCAGCCCTCATGGGTGCGGTCACAACTTCTTTCAAATCTCCAATTCTACCATCTTCTTCAAGTTTTCAATTCCATAATCTATTTTTCTAATTCCAAATTTCTATTTCCAAATCTCTGTTTCCAATTTCTAAAACTTTCCAATTTCAAGTCTATCTTTTCAAATCTATTTCAAATCAAATCAATTTCTTTTTAAATTTCTTTCCAAATCAATTTTTAAACTCTCTTTTCTTGCACTTGCATATCATGCATCATGTCTTTTTAAACATTCTTTTTCTAAAGTGGATAGGATTGAACATTTGTTAGTTAAAGACTCTCATACGTGAATCTAGAGTAAATAGACATGTAGGTACCACAAGGGTGGGGTAGGGTGATGGTTTAGTGTGTATTCCCTACACATAACCAATCTCCGAACTTAGGATCACTGTTTTCAAAGACCAAAATGAAGTTTATTTTAAAAAAATGGCTTAAATTCTTTCCAAAGGTTGCCAAACAGACTATTTTCTTAAAAACCCTCTCTTGAGGAGGTATTTTCAAAGTTGTTTTCAAAAACTCTAAGTGTAGTATTCAGATTGTGCTTAGTTTTTAGATGACATAACTCACTTTAATCAAGTTAGGTGGCGACTCCAAACTTTTTTCGAAAGCCCTTTATTCAAATTAATTTTCAATTAAGACCTATTCACACTCATTCTTCTAGGAGGGTGAGTTCTAACGAGAGAGTACAGTATTTTTCCCGCTTGTGTGTGTATTCCTCGAGTGCAAAAAATCTGGGCGTGATAGCTGGCGACTCCATTGGGGACACTTAGAGGGTTAGGCAGTAGTCACGTTTCTTTACTTTTCACCCATGTAGAGTCTTCAATTTACTTGTTCAACACTATTCACTTTAAATTTTCAAAACCAAATTTTCAAAATTGTTTTCAAAAAACATGCATTTATTCATATTATCTAGTATTAAGTTTGCCATCCACATACTAACTCTTGCATCTTTGTTCTGTAGGTGCACTTTTTGTTTAAATCTTGTTAACTACTATGCATGAATATGATGAACAGGATGGATGAGAGTTGTTGGGCTCTTTCTTTTGCTTTCAAAACTCACACACACACTGCATGTGCACTTGCATTCTGCATACTCGTATTTTTACCCTGATGTGACCCTTCTAGTTAGAAAGGGAAACGGTATATTGGTTACGGGCAAGATGCTGTGTTAGTTTCTTCCCTTACGGCCTCTTGATGGTTCCCCCGCTCGGATCACCAACCGATCATGGCAGCACCTCGGGGAGTGGGCCTAGGTTTGAAGATCCGGGGGCCGAGCTTTTTTAGGATGCATTAGTCAACCCTCAACCTCATGCTCATATAGACACCTTGCATAGCCGAATCTCTGCCAGATTTAAGACACACGCACTGTTATCCAAAACCATGGAAGAAAGGGCGACTACTCTTACTTTCATTTATTCCTATTTATTCCTGTAGTTATAATGACTGTATTCTTACTGTTATAATGACTGTCTAACTGCTCATACATGCATGTTTACTTCAACTGTATTCTCTTTCCTTGTACTCTATGTATCCATTTTCATGCATCCCGTATTCCATGTCAAGATGAGAGTTCCAAGTAACTCAAGTCACTGCATTCTTATGCATATGATCAACCCATTGAGAGTGACACCAAGGTCACTCTCCCTTGCATTAGACCTACCTAAATCCTAAGGGTTCCCACGTTAACCCTAAGGAATCATTACATGCATTTTTAAGTCATCTCGTAAGAGGGGCCTCAATCCCTCTATGCTCACGGAGATATAATTGCCATAAAGATAAGGGACAATCGATCAACAAGGTCTCTCAGCGAACTCCTCGATATCAAATAGAAGGAAGACGAATCCGAAGACTCAAGAGTAGTTTAGGATTCCTTTTGTAAAATTAGATAGGTGGAACCCCCAAAAGAAAATGTTCCCCCTCCCCCTGTTGAAATGTATTTCAATTCTTTTGTATCTAAAACCCGAAGTTAAATGTATTTCTTTATTTTCCTTGAGTAAATGGATGGATGGATGAATATGTGAATGGATGAAGTTTCTCACCTGACAGAAAGGTATTTGCATACAGGGGTAAATCCCCTATCTCCAAAAGTGAGCCAATACATCATACTTAGCTTCCCTTCTAAAAGAGGGGCACCCTAGGGCATGCATTGCATAGAACTCTCCAAGAACCGAACTCTAATTTGCAACTATTGTCCTTATTGTTATAGGCAAAGGAAATGAATACTAGTCTAACATCTTCCGTAATAGTGAAGGCCATGGTTCACAAGCTTTAGGAGAACATACCGTTGGAAAGCAGGAATGTTAGCAGAGACACCTTACACAACCCACTTGTAGTAATTCCAGAAAGGAAAACTCATACCCAAGAGGAACCCGAATACCAAGACCATTCCTTCCTAACCATGCAATCTCACCAACCCGACATGAACCTAACCATAGAAACCTTACCTAACCCCCCTTATTATCACCTTATTCTTACTCCATTGTTTGAACTTGAACCTATGATTGCTGTGGCTAGGCCTAAACCTCAAACCAACATCCAAGGAGTTGTACGACCTAAGCCACCCCTAGTCTTGCCAAAGAAACCAATTGTGTCCACCACTTTACCAGTCCTCGCCAACCCTTCACCTGTGGTAATCCCTTTGCCCATAACCTAAGGATAACTGTTCCCATTGTAACCCAACCGCCAATATCTAGTCTTCATAGCGTCCCATGGAATTACCCACCTGATAGGGGCACCAGAGAGCCCGTAACAGAAATAGGAGGGATGACTCGGTCAGGGCGCCTTTATACCTCTGCTGAAGTGGAAAGAAAAAGAAAAGGGAAAGATAAAGAGGGAGAATGCTCTAACCAACTGACAGATCAAGAGATGTCAAAATTCACCAAAGCTCTAGGAGAGGTCGACCATAACATCATGGAACAACTTAGAAAAGTCCTAGCCCATATTTCGATGTTAGGCTTGTTGCTCACTTTTGAAGTGCACCGGGATGCTTTGGTGAAGATCCTCACGGATGCTCATGTGCCTGAGAGTTTCATGCCAGATAACCTACATAATATGGTGAGCCTCATCATGGCTCCAAACATCATTACCTTCTCCGATGACGAGATTCCTATTGATGGAACAGGCCACACCCGGGCTCTGCATATCGCTGTAAGAACAAGAGGAAAAATGGTGGCCAAAGTATTGATAGATAATGGGTCGGCTTTGAATGTGTGCCCGTATTCTACCCTAGAAAGGCTTGGAATGGACCAAACCTATTTGAAAAACAGCAGTATGATCATTCGTGCCTTTGATGGTTCTCGGAGGGAAGCTATAGGGGAAATTGAAATGCCCATTGAGATAGGATCAGTAACCTTCACAATCAAGTTCTAGGTCTTGCACATTCCCACTATCTACAATTTGTTGTTAGGACGGCCTTGGATTCATTTGGCGGGTGCGGTTTCTTCTAGCCTTCATCAGAAAGTCAAGTTCATCGTGGGCTCCAAGCTGATTTCTATTTTCGCTGAAAAGGAATTCGCTGTATACAAAGATAATATCGTTGCATCTGAAACTGAAATGCCCTCCTATTTTCAGTCGTTCGAATGTATCACTGTTATACAAAAAGAAGATTAAGTGGACCCGAAATATTTTCGAAATTCTCAGATGACAATGTAGTACTTCAAAACAAATGGTTTTCATTCGGGGAAAGGCTTAGTGAGATATTTACGAGGAAGACCTGAGATCGTAGAAATACCATTGGCTGAACCCACCTTCGGGCTGAGGTATGAACCCACGAAAAAGGAAAAAAGGGAAGCAATGCGAAAGAATAGAGCTGATAAGAAAGCTATCATGGAACTCTCGGATCAATTCAAGCAGCTGGACATGGGGAAAGGAATATCCACATTGAATAAGAAGATGAGGAAAGTTCAAGAAGAACCACCTGTCATGACAGCCGACACGGGAATAACTCAAGATGGATTCATTTGAGCGATGCTGCTAGGCGAGAATTTGCATAATTGGGCTAGCGAAGACATCATCCGTGCTCGCAAGTTTCGGTACAAAGCTCACTAGAGCGAGATCCCAGAGCAGCTGATTTTCCATAAACAAACTTTGTCCTTTTAATTTACTTAACTTTTAAATCAAGTTATTAATGAAAAAATACTCTTTTTCTGTTTGATTCATTACACACTATTTTCTATGCTAGGGACCCTTGCATCCGACGTCTTACTCAACTAATCCAGAGAATGCCAATCCTGACATATGATGACTTTAACACCGCGTTTGATTACTAACAACTGGGAATTGCAGAAGATGTAAATTATTTAGAGGAGGTGCCAGAGGAAATTCGGGAACAAATGGAAAGACATAAGAACCGTAATACCCTAAACATTGAGGAAACAGAAACCGTTAATTTGGGGAATGAAGGGGATCCAAAAGAGCTTAGAATCGGTATAGGCCTAGACCAATGGCAGCACAGAGAATTATTGGAACTATTGTGTGCATACTTGGATGTTTTCGCTTGGTCCTATCAAGACATGCCCGGGCTGGATGAATCCATTGTTGAACATAGATTACCCCTAGACCCGCAGATGAAACCCTTTAAGTAGAAGTTGAGAAGATTGAAGGCCGAATGGAGCTTGAAGATCAAGGAAGAAGTGATTAAACAGCTCCAGGCAGGATTCCTACAAGTAGTAGAATATCCCCAATGGCTGGCTATTATTGTCCCTGTACCCAAGAAAGACGGCAAAGTGCAGATGTGTATTGACTTTTGGGACCTCAACAAGGCCAATCCAAAAGATGACTTTCCTCTCCCACACATAGACTTGCTTGTTGACAACATGGCCGGTCATGAAATGTTTTCCTTCATGGACGATTTTTCGGGATACAATCAGATCAAGCTGGCTAAAGAAGATCGAGAGAAGACTACTTTCATCACCCCCTGGGGAGTGTACTATTATAAAGTTATGCCATTTGGACTTTGTAACGCAGGGGCAACCTACCAAAAAGCCATGGTAACCTTATTCCATGACATGATGTATCAGGAAGTAGAAATTTATGTGGATGACATGATCGTCAAGTCCAAACAGCAGAAAGACCACCTGTTCAACCTGCGAAAGGTGTTTGACCGTCTTCGTAAGTATCAGCTCAAGCTGAATCCGGCCAAGTGCACCTTTGGGGTATCTTCAGGGAAGTTGCTGGGGTTTATAGTCAATGAAAAGGGGATAGAGGTTGATCTTGCCAAAGTTAAGTCCATTGTCGAAATGCCAGCACCAAAGGGGGAAAAGGAGATTCGGTCATTTTTGGGAAAGTTAAACTTTATCAGCAGGTTCATCGCCCAAATGACCCAATTGTGCGAACCTATTTTCAAACTCCTTAAGAAAGACGTTCCAAAAGAGTGGGATGATAACTATCAAAAAGTTTTTGAGAAAATCAAAGAATATCTGTAGAATCCTCTTGTCCTAGTGGTACCAACCCCGGGGCGTCCTTTGTTGATGTACATGTCAGTGTTAGATACTTCCATGGGGTGTGTTTTGGGATAACACGATGAAACGGGAAGAAAGGAGCAAGCCATTTACTACCTCAGTAAGAAATTCCTACCATATAAATCAAAGTATTCGAATCTCGAGAAAACCTGCTGCGCATTAGCCTGGGTAGCTCATAGGCTTCGGCATTACATGCTTTATCATACCACCTTCCTCATCTCTCAAATGGATCCCCTCAAATATATATTCGAGAAACCGACCCTGTCCAGCAGAATTGTCGATGACACATGATCCTGTTAGAATTCGTTATCGTGTTCACTACCCGTAAAGTAGTCAAGGGGCAGGTGATAGCTAATTATCTAGCTGAGAACCCTATTGATGATTATCAATCTATGGAACCCCAATTCCCTTATGAAAATATACTATGCGTCGATGACGCATGTGAAGAGCAAGCAAGAGCTGGGTGGAAGATGTATTTCGATGGGGCTGCTAACAAAAAGGGAGTTGGCATTGGGGCAGTAGTAGTATCAAGAATAGGCAGTCACTATCCTATTGTGGTTAAGCAACAACTCGAACTATGCACCAATAACATCGCCGAATATGAGGCTTGCATCCTAGGATTAAGGTTGGCCTTAGAAATGAAGATTGATGAACTAGTTATTTTCGGTGATTTAGATCTGGTTATTCAGCAATCCAAGGACATTTACCAAAGTCGAGATGCCAAACTTTTGCCGTATTATCAACAGGTCAAAGATTTGTGTTGGCTATTCAGAAACGTGGATTTTCATCACATACCCCGAGTAGAGAATAGTTTTGTCAAGGCCTTAGCTACGTTAGTTGCAGCAATCAGGGTCGACAGGGGCACTGAGATAGCCCCTCTATAGATTTTTACCAGGGATATCCCTTCCTATTGCCTGTACACAACCATTGAGCCCAACGAGCAACCATGGTTCTATGACATCCAGAGGTACATCCAAGCTAAGACATTCCTTGATGCAGCATCACAACGAGATAGCAAGACCATTTGTCGTTTGGCAGGACATTATTTCATGGCTGGAAATGAGCTTTTCAGGAGATCATGGTTCAGACCTCTAAGATGCATCAATGCCATCGAAGCCAAGGTTATCATGGAGGAAGTGCACGAAAGAGTTTGCGGTCCTCACATGAATGGCCACACACTTGCAAAGAAGATTCTCCGGATAGGATATTACTGGTCAACAATGGAGTCAAATTGTATTAGGTAGGTTCTTCGGTGTCACAAATGCCAGATACATGGGGATAAGATTAAAGCGCTGCCTACTGAGCTCCATTCCATGTCAGTCCCGTGACCTTTTTCTATGTGGGGGATAGATATGATTGGCCCCATCACTCCTAAAGCCTCCAACGGCCACTGCTTCATCCTTGTCGCCATTGATTATTTCACTAAATGGGTGGAAGTCATCACCTATGTTCATGTTACCAAGAAGGTTGTGGAAAGGTTCATAAAGAATCATATTATTTGCCGGTATGGGATTCCCGAGTCACTCATTACTGACAACGCCTCCAATCTGAATAATGAGTTGATATCAAAGCTATGCCAAACATTTCACATTACGCACCGGAATTTAGTCACCTACCGGCCTCAGATGAACGGAGCAGTGGAAGTAGCCAACAAAAACATTAAGAGAATACTCCAAAAGATGATTGACAACTACAGAGATTGGCTTGAGAAACTTCCTTTTGCATTAATGGCTTACCAAACTACTATGAGGGTTTCCATTAGAAGCACTCCCTTCGAGCTGGTCTATGGCATCGAGGCAGTCATCCCTGTCGAGATTGAGATTCTTTCCCTAAGGATGTTAACAAAAACCAAACTGGATGAAGCAGAATGGATCAAAGACCGGTATGCCCAACTCTGCCTACTAGATGAGAAGCGGCTAGCCGCGGTTTATCATGCTCAATGTTACAGAAGACAAATGGCCAAGGCGTTTGATAAGAAGGTACGGCCTCGATCATTCCAACTGGGAGATTTGTTGCTCAAAAAGGTGTTCCCCCATCAGGAGGCAGCATAAGGGAAATTTGTTCCAAACTATGAAGGGCCATTCGTGATAAAAAAAGGTCCTGTCTAGAGGAGCTCTCGTGTTGGAGGAAATGGATGGTCAAGAATTCCCTAGTCTATTGAATTCAGATGCTGTCAAACACTACTACATATGATTTCGAAAGCTAGACCTTTGGTCTCTGTGCTGAAGTAATAAAATCTACTTTCCTTAATCTCCACTAATCAATAGGGTATGGTTTCAATGCTAAAGCCCTATGGACTAAACAATTTTATTCTGAGATGACGGGAGGCCCTTGTTTCATTTCCTATACAATAACCTTTGTCAAACCCTTAGAGCCAGTTACTTTCCTTCAGGAACGTTCCCTAACAAAGTAATCACCCTAGGGCAAATTAGAAGCACTAGAGATATGCGTAAAAAAAAATATATATATATATATAAATCCTTGAAGTATTACCTTAAATTTGCACAGGCATTATTGTTAACATCGTTATTTCAAAAAAAAAAAAAATCCAAAGAAAGATAAGGATACGTAGAAAAAGTGCTATTAGACCAAAAATCATTGACGGTGATCACTAGTAGAATGGTAGGTTTGAGCCTTTTCTTTTTCTTTCAAAAGTAAAAAACCCACATCACAAACCCTAAAAGTCCTCTTAGATTAGAGTTAAATTGATTAGTCCAAATGAGCTTACTAAAATATACTATCGGCAAAGAAAGCTGGAGGATGGTGTAAGTAGTATTTAGGCGCTTCTCGACAGAAACCAAAGACCAAGCTAAGGAAGGAGAGAGAAAGAAGAAAGAAAATAAGCACGTTCTCGAGGATGCAATGAAAACCCGAAAAGGCTGCCGTAGGTAAAAAAGTAGGGACGTGGCAAGATACAAAATTGTCAACCCTGGTGAAAACCTGCAAAGGCACCTTGGTGCAAAAATGACAGAGCTGAGACTGGTGAAAACCTTCACGAGCACTAGTAGTAGAAATAACAACAAAAAAAAAAAGGGAGAGGGAAGAGGTTTAAATGTAAGAAATGACCCCAGCTATAGCATTCCCCAGAAGTTATATATATGAAAGCAACAATTTGAAAGTCAAAAGGCGTTTCAAAAGGCATTCTCCGGCATAGCCCAGTTAAGGTTAAAGGGAGCAAGGGTTTCTTTTGCGGAACAATTAGTGAGTCAGAATATCAAACCAGAGGGGAGTTATTTTTCATTGATCTGCAACTTTCATTTCAACTTTTCTCAAGTTTGTTGTTATACTAACCACACAGGAAAATCATATCAAAAGTATGGGAGGCCATGAGTTCATAAGAGAAAAAGGGGGTACAATACTAAACAAAATCTGTTTTTCTGCAAATGTAGGAATCAACAAATCCAAGAGTGAGGGGTAAAAATATATCGCTCCCCATCGTCATTAGAAGAGGAATCAGCTAGGCAATGATCAGCTGGCTCGCCAACCGCAAGGGAAGCACTCGAAAAAGTACTAGCTGCAGAAGATCCAAGTCGTCCTCGCTAGTAGTTTGCACACCTGGCCAGAAGCATATCCCTATCTCGGGTAAAGGATTCCATAGCCTCCCGCAAAGACTGACTATTCATTGCACCATCCTCCGGGGGAGTGTAACTGTCTAGAGCGCCTCGTGGTCGCCTACGCCCCCTCGAGATACTCAAAGGTGGGCGATCATGTGTCAATCTGACCGCTACTAGCTGCATCTCGAAAGAAGCTACCTCAGCGTCCCTCACTCTTAACCGGTTATGCAATATCCGTATCAGTCGGTGGTTTTCCCGCCTATGATGATGCCCCTGAACAATCATAGCTGTCAAGAAGTTGGTGTACCCTATGGAAGGTAAAGGAGTTTCAATGAGAAGATCCCCAAGTCTGCTAGGACCTAGCACACAGTGCTGAAGCCAATAGTGGTAAGTCTCAGTCTCAAGGGGCATGACAGAGAATGGACCATCGTCGTCTACATGAGGAAGCAAAGATCTCCATGTATCCATAACTCTCTCCACCAGCG
This sequence comes from Euryodendron excelsum, assembly GCA_033060915.1. Lineage (NCBI taxonomy): Eukaryota > Viridiplantae > Streptophyta > Magnoliopsida > Ericales > Pentaphylacaceae > Euryodendron > Euryodendron excelsum. Next base: position 2,074,880 of record CM065391.1, on the reverse strand, counting down.
CTCTTGGGATCAATGCCTTAAAAATAAGAGTAAACTCAGCTGCAGAAGCCGAATAAGGGATATCCTAACTTTTACCAAACTGTCGCAGAACCTGAATCCCAAAGAAAGGGGCAATGCCTCGCAGGCCTGCTAGGGGCACGAAGGCCCTCTTAGAAGGCCATACTCTCAAGCAATACCTACCAACCAGTTTTGAATACCACCTGACCATGCCTGACCTCATGCTCTGAAAGTAGTCAGCCTAGGATGCACTGGTCCGCGGAAATCTCCCGTCATCTACCATGACTCTCTGAGATCTCGCCAGGGAATGTATATGGTCAAGCTCGGGATACCATGTATGCTGGAATAAAGGAGTAACAAACAAGTGCCCAATTGCCCAGAGCTGGAAGAGAGCAACGTATCCTCAGAAATGAGCATTAACAGTCTGTTGGAAACTCGTAAGACTCACAAAAGTCTCCCCTACAATCATGGGAGCATAGGAATGCCCCTTACGAATCAGGGCCAATAGTGCATATAGTCAACAGTCAACTAAATCATCTCCTCATGGGAACACCAAGTAGTTTAGCAGAAGCAGGGCCAGAGCAACCATACGTGAAACAGACCAATTTTGGGAAGTGTGCCAATCGCCTGAGTAGGCTCGCATACCCGTGAAAAACTCAAAGCAAGAAAAGAGGAACTCTGCTAGAATGTAAGGAAACTAGGACAAAGAAGAAGATGAAAGAATTACACGTCTGAGTCCAAGTTGGGACGAGACCATTGTAATACAACCATCCGGAAAAAGGGGTCCTACGATGTCGGTAGAATCATCTCGGAAACCAAAAAAAAATCCATACTCGTGAGGGGTAGGGGTAAGCTCACACTCCCCAAAGCAGAAAAGAGTTAAGCTAGGCTGCCAAAATGGATTCACCGCCTCCATAAACCCTGGAATAAGCTGCACTGATAGGAGTGAAGCCACCTGACCAAAGGACCGATGAAAAATATCTTGCTCGTCTGGAGGGTAACTGTCATGCCAAGCTCTCAGTCGACTCAAAATCATGTCTGTCATCCTGAAAAGGTAAGCCAAAGTAAGAGGTGTTAATCTACTATACATGCAGATAAATAATAATAACATAAAGTAAATAAATAATAAACAAACAAAAAAATAATAATAAAAAGATTTCAAATGATAAGTCAAAATGAATTTCCTATACCTTTTGATTTTCCAACTTCAAGTCAAATCTCAAGGGTTTTCTGTCTTTTTCTTTCAAAAAGATTTTATTTCTAAACATTTTTCAACTATTTCCCTAATTTCTAAAAAAAATTTCAACAGAGTTTCGTTTAAAAATGGTCCCTACAACACCCATGACATCAATACAAAACACAAACCGTGCACTCCGCAACGTTACAATCTCATGACATCAGCACCCGCGCACATTTTTTAATTTTTTAAAATTTTTAAAACACGTCTTATTTTTCCAATAAATCAATGGTTTTCAAAAATGTCCTAAAATTCCTCAAAATCATTTCAAATGTTTTCTAAAATATTCCTACATTTTTTCAAATTTTAAACTCTAAAAATTTCATCAATTTCTTAAGTTTTCTTAATTTTCCTAATTTTTTAAAATATTTTTCTATTTTTCAAAAAGTCAAAAATTCACCAAGTTGTCAAAAAATCACGAAACTTCACACGGTTGTTAAAAATATTTTTCTAAGGCACATGACACAAAAATCTAGCCAAAAAAATCCAATGCCCAAGCCTGTAGGAATAAACTCCCAATTCTTGTAGAAAACCATTTTCACATAATTACGTAAAATCACTCAAATTTAATAAAAAAAAGCACCAAAACGTAAAAATAACTTCACCACAGCGTTTGAAACATATCAAAACATCAATTTCTACTGTTCACACGAATTAAACGGAGTTCTACACATTAAAATCAACATAGGATAGAAAACTCACTTTTCGGAGTTCTCCGGCGAAATCTTCTCTTTTGGCAAATTTTCCAGCAACGGCGTCTACTTCCGGCAATCCCCTGTGGTCCCTAAGAGATGCTCCTTCAATGTCTAGGTCAGTTTCCTTACAATGCCTCTCAATTTTTCACAAACTTTTCACATTCTCGTAAATGTTCGAACCAGAAATTTTTCTGGTTTTGATCCTAAGCCTGGCGCCACTAACAGTGGTGCCAAGCCATTTTGGCCAAAGGCGCCACTCCTAGTGGCACCAGTTCCAAATTCTGGGCAGCTTTGCCCTTTTTCCCCGCCAAAACTCAATTTCGAAGGCCTTTTGGGCCTAATTTTCGTTTCCACAATCCCGTCTTCCAAGATTTCCAAAGACCGTCCCTCCGACCACCTCACGGTTAACATGAGACTCTTTTTCTATCATTTTCTGTCTTCGACAAGTAAAGACAAAAAAAGAGGGGCAATTGTAAGCACCCCATTTTTGACCGCTTGGCAATCTACAATTCGTTCAGACTTGTATTCAAGTCAATGTGGCAATATTCCAATTCTAAATCAACTTTCTAAGTCTAATCTCGTCAATTCATCGCTTCGCAGACCCTCCAAGCTCAAATAGAAGCAAAACGACCAAAATGCCCTTGGGGGCATTGTTTGGTCCAATCCCATAGACACGTCTTTCCGAAGACGGTAAGTCCCCTTTCCAATCCAACATGCACGTCTTTTCGAAGACAGTAAGTCCCCTTCTAATCCTATAGGCGCGTTTTCCTGAAAACAGTAAGTCCCCTTTTCCAATTCCAATTTCAATCCCTTTCTCGAGAAAGTTAATTCTTCGAGACGGTAAGTCTATCCTTTTCGGCATGTTTTCCAAAGAAAGTTTCTTCGGAACGGTAAGTCCCTTCAAACCCGTCGACCGGGATGAGACCCTAAGTCCCCGAGATGGTAGAACGGTCCACCTTTGGTGCCTGCTAGCCCGCCAATGTAGAAATGTCCGTTTCGGCATACCTTTCGAGAAAGTTACTTCTCAGGCGCTAAGTCCCATTAGCAACTTCCCGAGATCAGGCAGTCTCGGGAATGATCGCAAACTGTCAGAGTAGGGAAGTACTTACAAACATCGCAACCGTCAAAGTAGTGGAAATACTTGCAAGCAGGTCGATATAGGGAATTGCCAACAAACCCCTGTATCACGAGACCGCCGTCAGAGTGGCGGAAACACTCAAAACCCAAGTCAACACCAGTGCTTGCTAGCCCACTTTGGTGAAAAATGGCCAAACTACCCCTAAGGCCATTTCCGACACATTTCTCGAAAACACACCTAAGTCTTCAAAATGGTAAGTCCACCCTTCCAAGATTGTGGCCAATTCCGAGACTTTCCAGTCAAGATGACCATTTTGTCCCTAGGCATCTGAACTCCTCGGGAACCACATTGGCTTTGGATATCAAACCGGTAATCTCCCGAGGATGCTTTTTATAGTATTCTTGACCTTCCTTTATCTTTTCGGATTATTCCGAGTCAGTTCCGGCAAACCCAGTGCGAAATGACTATTTTGCCCCTAGATGGCCGGTCGCCTTTTCCGACCACACTGGCTATAGGTATCAAACTGGTAACCTTTGGGAACATTCTAAATAATGTTTCCAAATCTTAAGTCTTCTTCTGGGACAATCTGAGTCCGTCTCGGTAGCTTTCCTGCCCGATTGACCATTTTGCCCCTAACGGCCCAGTCAACCCTTCCGACAATTTTTGTCATCCTTTTCCAAGGCTAATATCTCAGAGACCCTATTTTAAGGGTTATTACCCTTTTTTGGCCTTCCGGGTCATTCCCGGTCCCTTAAATTCTTCCCGGACCTTCTAGAGTCACTACTAGTGAAGCCAGGCTAAAAATTACATAGTAGTCACTAGTACAGGTGCCCAAATCTTCTCAAAATACATTGCTTGCCGACCTTAAAACGTTCCTAAGTGGCTGGCGCCACTAATAGTAGTGCCAAGCCAATATTTGGCCTGGTGGCACTGCAACAAGTGCCAGATCATCCCTCTCTCTATAAATATAAAGCCTCTTCCAGCGTGAAAGAGGTCCGCAAACTTAGTCTAAAAACTCCCCTCTTCGATATACAGTAGCCTCCCTAAACCTTAGCTTCTTTAGGTTCTCTAAACCCTAGCCTCCATACACAAACCCTCGCCTCCATACATAAACCCTAACCTCATATACACTCATATACACTCACAAACACTCATACACTAGCCTACAAAGCATCCATTGAAGAGTTGAAATACTGCAAATTGAAGTTCTCGAAGAGCAAGACGAAGATTGAAGTGAAGACCGAAGCAAAGCAAGAAAAGCAAGACGCGCGAAGCAAAGCAAAATAAACAAGACACAAGATAGGCTTTCTCTTTAAGTTTACGCATCTTCCCCTCTCTTCTCTCTCCTAACCCACTTGGGTTTCCTTTTATTTTAATTTCCCATCTTCTTCCCCCCATTTATTTGCATGCTTGAAACAAGAGACTTCCCGGTTCATGTGTAAGATTAGGCTATTAGAGGGTCAGTGTGTCGGGGGCTTTCCTTTAGTGTAACTGGAGACCATGTAGGTTCGGCCCCCTTGATTATGTGGTGAAACCTTAACCTTGTATGTTCATGACCCCCAACTTGCATTGTGCATATCATGATCTTACATTCTTCTAAAATTCATTTTCAAAACTTGCATCAATATTCTTTTTCAAAACTTGTTTTCAAAATCACAATCTTAGGGTGATTTTAGCTTTTCCATGGCTAGGGTTGCTTCAGGAAAGTATTACATTTAAAGTGGCCAACACGGTCCATATTTTTAAATCCTCGTTGTTTTCAAAACCACTATCTTAAAGTGGTTCTAATCCTCTTATGGTTAGAGTCACTTTAGGAAAGTGAGATATTTTTATAGACTTTCTAAAAATTTTCTTTTCAAAAACCTCTCTTTCTAAAAAATCTCTTTTCCAACGTGCTTTCTAAAAACTCTCTCCAATCTCCTTTCCAAAATTGTTTTCAAAAACTCCCTTCCAACAATCTCTTTCCAAAAACATCTTTCCTAAAATCTCCTTTCCAAAAATGCTTTTCTCAAAATTCACTCTGCAAAAACGCTCCTTACGTTTCCTTCCTAAACAACTCTTCCCAAAAATCTCTTTCCTAAAATCTCTTCCTAAAAACTCTTCCTAAAACCTCTCTCTCTAAAAACTCTCTTTTCAAATTAACTTTCTAAAAACTCCTCTCTAGAATTTCTTTCCAAAAATCTCCCTTTCTAAAAACTCGCTTTCCAAATATTACTTTTCTTAGAGTCCAAGTTAAACCTTAGAGCCATTGATTAGAAAACCATAATTTTCCTTCCCAAAAACATGATTTTCAATCTTGCCTTAAAACCTAGGTTTCTAAAATCTCTTGTTTACATCAAAACCTTGGTTTCCAAAAATCTATTTTCTACGTCAAAACTATAGTCTTCCAAATCTAGGGTTTCTAAAACTCCCCCTTCCCAAATCCAATTTTCCCTTTATGAAATCAAATCCAATCTCCCATTTAGAAAACTAGATCCTATCCTCCTCCATTTTTGGAAACAAAATCAAAACACTTCTTCTTAGGAACAAACTCCAAATCTTTCCTAATCCACTCCTTCCTAATCTTATACTTTCCTAAACCTTAAAGTTTCCAAAACTTAAGCTTTTTAATCTTTCCTTAAACTTTAAGCTTCTAAATCTTTCCTAATTCAACCCTTTCCTAACTCCATACATTTCCAAATTTAAACTTTCCAAATTCAAATCTTCAAATCTTTCCTAACTTCAAATCTTTCCAAATCTCAAATCTTTCTAATCCTCACAACTTTCTTACTTTCAAAACTTCCTATTTCAAAACATTCCAAATTCAAAACTTTCTTAAATCAAAACCTTTCCTAAACCAAAACTTTTCTAAAACAGAACTTTCCTAAAATGACACTTTCCTAAAATGAAACATTCCTAATTCGAGCCTTTCCTAATCTTCCAAGTTCAACACTCGAGTCGAATCTTTCCTAAGTCTTAAGTCTTTCTTAAGTCTAGGTTTCCTAAAACTGAGCTTTCCCAAAATCAAATCTTTTCAAATCTTCCAATCAAAGTTCAATCTCTCAATTTTTCAATCCAAATTCCAATTAAAATCTCTTTCTCCCAATCATACCTTCTATTTTCTATCGGACTTTTGTCCGAACTATGATTGACCTAATTCTTCCAAAAGGATACGCAGGCAACCCTCATGGGTGCGGTCACAACTTCTTTCAAATCTTTAATTCCACAACCTTTTCAAACTTCTATTTCCACAACTTCTTTCAAATCTCCAATTCTACCATCTTCTTCAAGTTTTCAATTCCATAATCTATTTTTCTAATTCCAAATTTCTATTTCAAAATCTCTGTTTCCAATTTCTAAAACTTTCCAATTTCAAGTCTATCTTTTCAAATCTATTTCAAATCAAATCAATTTCTTTTCAAATTTCTTTCCGAATCAATTTTCAAACTCTCTTTTCTTGCACTTGCATATCATGCATCATGTCTTTTTAAACATTCTTTTTCTAAAGTGGATAGGATTGAACATTTGTTGGTTGAAGACTCTCATAGGTGAATCTAGGGTAAATAGACATGTAGGTACCGCAAGAGTGAGGTAGGGTGATGGTTCAGTGCATATTCCCTTCACGTAACCAACCTCCGAACCTAGGATCACTATTTTGAAAGACCAAAATAGAGTTTATTTTCAAAAAAGGGCTTGAATGTTTTCCAAAGGTTACCAAACAACCTATTTTCTTAAAAACCCTCTCTTGAGGATGTATTTTCAAAATCTTTTTTAAAAACCCTAAGTGTAGTATTCGAATTGTGCTTAGTTTTTAGGTGACCTAACTCACCTTAATCAAGTTAGGTGGCGACTCCAAAATTTTTCCAAAAGCCCTTTATTCAAATTAATTTTCAATTTAGACCTAGTCACACTCATTCCTCCAGGAGGGTGAGTTCTAACGAGAGAGTACAGTATTTTTTTCGTTTGTATGTGTATTCCTTGAGTGCAAAAAATCTGGGCGCGACAGGTGGCCCTTTGTCAAATCAGTTCATTATGAGGTGGTCAGGTAGTTGGTACCGTTGTCTCTATCAAGGGTTTTCTTTCTCAGCGATGATTCTTAGGAGTCCTATTTGGGAGACTGGCATTGACACCAATTTCATGAGGAGTTTATGTTACAGGGGATACACTAGAGTACATGTTCGAAGCCTTGGTTGAGGGAGTTCCTATTCCATATTAGGAGTGTTAGCTAGGTGCCGGTTTCTTACTTCCTCTTGAGACTGATTATGCCACACATTTTGGAGCCCATTCTATAAGTGCCTTAACTTAGTTTGAGTTAGTAGTCAGTGGGTACGCCATGGGTCAGGAGGTGGTAGACTTGTGGTGTCGAGCGGGAGGATATGTGCCCCAGGCTGAGTTTACTGCTGTGAGGGATTAGAGGAATCAGTACCAAATTGAGAGGGACCAGTTCCAGATGGAGAGGGACCATTTCCAAGCGGAGGTAGCTTCCTTGATGGCGCAGTTAGCTCAGATGGGAGGTGACGAGATATGTTGTCCTTTCCCTTTCTTTGTTCTGACGTTGCTTAGTTATTTCTTTGTCTTGCTGATTTTGATTTTACCTTCTTTATAGCATGCTAGTGCTTCTAGTAGTCGTCCGCCTCTTCCAGAGCTAGGTTTCGGAGACTTCGACCCAGACATCGACTTTGACCTTTGACGAGGGCCCCTTGACATAGGCTCTGATTTTTCTTGTATTCTGTCTTGGAAATGTATCACCTTTGGCTTTTCTTTCTTGCCTTTGCTATATATTTCTCAGGATGCCATGAAAAGGCTCCTTTCTCTTCTGGCTTTTCTTTATGCTTTTCAAGATGGCACAAACATGACTCTTTTCTGGCCTTCTCTCAGATATGCTTTTTTTTTTTTTTTTTTTTTTTTTTTTTTTTTTGTTTTGTGTTAGCCTCTTGCCCCTTGGCAACTCTTTCCCTTTGCTTTTCTTTTTCTTTCTTTTTTTTTTTTTTATAAGATAAACATTTCTACAACTTTTTTTTTTCTTTTAGATCTTTTCTTTAGCACTTCCATCTAACCCATTATGGGTGGTGATCCCTAGGTTGGGGTTTTCTTGAAAGGGAAAGTGACCGGCTCAAAAGGCTTGACAATGGTTGCTTTTGACTGTATAGGAAATGAAATGAGGGCCTCTCTTCATTTTAAACTAGATTGCTTGATCCATAGAGCCTTTACGTTGCTTAAGCTTAATGGAGGATGAATGACATGCTTTGCGGGGTTCTCAATTATCTGTCTGCCTCAGTGTGGGGGGATGGGGTTGGATCAGGGTTGACAAAGAATCTTCACTTTCTGCGAGGCACTAGTGAGTTAAGCAAAGGGATATACATAGCATTTTTTTTAGTGGAAAAATGAAAGATGGCTCCTCTTCCTTTTGATAAACTGGCCACATATCACCTAGCTTTGATGTCTTACAAATGCCGCTTTTAGGTAATTTCCTCACTCATCCTCATCCTCTCTTTTTTCGAAAAGTTGATCCTTCGGCGAGTGGTTAACGTATGCTATTATACCTTTCAAGTCAGGTCCTTCATAAGATAGACCATACCCCTTATGTAGAAAGCATTCACCATTCACAATAGAATATAAGATAACAACAATGAATGAAAATACTATCATTTTATTCTTTTAATGAAAAGTATAGAGTTCTTAAGTAGCATGAAAATGCAAACAGTAATTTAAAGGCACAAAATAAAAGAGATAAAAAGAAAGTGGGTGAAAACACCCATCTCTTGTACACTTTGAAGAGTATTCCTTCTCTTTAGGGTTTTGGGACGATGCCTACATTTTCGATGCTCTGTCCATGATTGCGATCTGCAGCCAAGGCAAGGCAATCAAAGAGTTCTTCTAGGGCCCTGGGTGTGTGGTGTGCTGTCACAGGCACCCAAAAATAAAATCAATACCCCAAAAACAAATATGTAGTAGTGTGAGTAAGGATCGTTCCCACGGAAAGTGTTCAGTCTAGTTTTATGCTATGTGAACTTTGAGGAGGAGGGGTTTGGCTATAATGAAAACAATTTTAATAATAACTAACTACAGAACAATTCAAATTAAAGTATTAAAATCAATCAAAAGAATGAACCTTGGTCTAGGTCAACATCTACCATCGGAATTTACAACTAATCATTGATACAAGCATATAAATTCACACATTGAATATTCACCGTCGGGATTATTTTCCTATCTCTCTTTAGTCGTAGTTAATTAGAAACAAGCAATCTGATTAACCCTAACTATTAAACAACCCAGGATAAGCATACAAGGTTTAATCTAACAGTAGCCTTAAGAATTAGAGAGATCGATGAAACTAAACAACACAAGCACAAGCGGTTGCATTTAATTTAGTCGAACATCCTTCCTACGAGCTAACAATTCCTGATGCAGTAATCTATTAAATCTTAGTTGCTTCACAAATCAAAGGGATCAAACAATTATGGATTTGATATCTAATCCAGCCGTAGATTGTAACGATTAATAAAGTAGTAGGCGGAGTAGCGATTAAACAATACAATCATGAAAATAGGCACAGAAGAACATCTAATACTCAAAGCATAAATCGAATAATGAAAACAAATTAGATCTCACAGTTTGTTATTAATTCCGAGGTTTCTGTCTCCTTTGACCAAGATTCAGAGTTTAGCTGTGCAGGGCCATGAAAACCACTCAAATAATGACCTAGAATAATATGAAAAACGCCGACAACCCTAAAAAAAAAATAGTCCTAGCTTTTATATGCTTCTGAAATTCTGTAACTGCGCAAGACCGTTCGAACGCCCTTACAACTGTTCGAACGCATTGGACTACCGTTCGAACGGTGCATCAAACGCACTTCGAATGGTTAAAATTGCACTCTATATATTTCAGATGCTCTTCAAACCTGAACTTGAAGTGAGTCCGTCTGACGTATTGTTCGAACACATCTACCACCGTTCGAACGCTCCTTTGAACGCTGCTTCTAATCTCCCGCGAATTCGCCACTTTTAAGCTAGGATCTTCTTCTTGGGTATTCCATAGCACCCTAAGTCAAAATATAAGAATAGTAAGTATCTTTAGGCACTAAATAAGTATAAAAGATTAAACATTAAGGGAGAAAAATAGGATATTTGCATTCTCATTAGTGGGTTGACAGTGGCGGTGCAGTTGTCAGCCTTCTTATTGTCCTTGATGGCAGGTTCTTCCAAAAATAGTGTGGCTAGCTCACCTCCCTCCAACTTGAACGGCTATGTCTGTACCTTTGGCTTATCTAGCTCCTAGCCTATGTCTTTATAGTTAAACTCAGTCGTGGGCCATGGGTTCTCTAATAGGTGGCGCTCAGCTTCAGCATATCTTGGGTGTAGAAATTCAACACCCCAACCATCAATGGCCATGTCTTCGGCGGGTCCTCCTCCACAAGTGTTGGCTCTTCAACTGGCCAATCTGGTGAATTGGGTGCCTCATTAGGGAGGTAAATTGGGCATGGTGGGAGTTCATCCTCCCAGTTACTCTCTTCATCAGTCTCTTAGTCCCCTTCATAATCCTTGACCATGATCTCATCCAACTCCCCTTCATCCTCTATTTCCTCTAGTATCACATTAATTGTGTGGTCTGGTAGAGGGTTTGTGGTCACGTTAGGGGCAGGAGTAGGGTTCACCGGTTGTGGGTCAATGGTCTTGTTGTCAATAAAGTCTTAGACTTTATGTTTGAGGGAAAAACAACTCTCGGTGTCATGCCCTTGGCCGCCCAAATAATACTCACAAGTGAGGGCGCCATTAAAGTTTGGAGGTAGGGGACTTAGCAATGGATGGGCCAGTATGGGTTTTAGGATGTTGTTCTTCAGAAGGTTATGGTAAGCTTCAGTTTGGGTGTATGCTAAAGCATCGAAGTTATGGAAGTGTCAGGCCGACCTATTAAAGTTAGGTCGGGCCTCGGCAGGGCCAAAGTTAAGTGCTTGGGCAGGAATGTTTAGAGTGGGCATGAGTAAGATAGGGTGAGATTGAAGTGAGGGACAGTATTGGGGTGGTTAAACGAGTAAGATGGCAGACATCTCGCTTTCCTTCTTGATTACTTCCCTTGTAGTAGCCACCTTTTTGGCTATATTGGTAGAACTTTCTCTTATTTTTGTGTAAGGGTCTGTAATCCTCCTTATCTTGAGTCCATTTTCTATCATTTTCCCTTACATAATGAGCTTGGAAAAACTTTGCCCTACACTCGTGCAGAGCTTTTCATAGTATATGCCTTGGAAAGTGTGCACGAACAGTTATACGTACTCCTTTTCTTCCAATGGGGGATTGACTTGTGCAGTTGCTTCTCTCCATCTTAGGGCATAGCTCTTAAAGCTTTCCTTCTCACATTTGCTTATCGTCATTAGAGACCACCGGTCATAAGTGAGGTCGATGTTATGATGGTATTGGCCTTTGAATGCATTGACTAGTTCGGCCCAAGTCATGATCTTCCTTAGGTTGAGTCAAGTGAACCATTATAGGGTAGATCCAGTGAGACTAGATTGGAACAGTTGCATGAAGAGCTTTGGATCATTTCCATAACTGCTCAATACCCCACCATAAAGGCAAAGGTGGGAAATAGGGTTATCATTGCCATCATATTTATGAAAATTGGGCATTTTGAACTTGGGAGGCCTTGGGTGGTCTGGGAAGAAGCACAACTCATTATAAGATGTAAGTCCAAAAGAGTCATGGCCATGGAGTCTTTGCAGCGAATCCTCCAACCCTTGAATTTTCAGACTGAGAGGGTCGAGCGAAGTTCTTTTCATAGTAGGCGAGAGCAGTATGGTTTCCTCCTTTTCAGTATTGGCCCTTTTGGGATCCGCCTTGTTCTTCCCCATAAGGTCGGATTGTAGCACAACCCTTTGGTTAGCAGGTTCGGTATCCTTGAAATGAATTGTGGATGATGAAGGGGCCAGAGCAGCATCTTTCATGGCCATGGACTGGATGAGCTTGAACATCTCATCGATCTTGGTTCTTATTTCATTGACTTCCTCACGAGAGACAGAAGATGACTCGTCAGAATTGGTGGCCATTAATGCAACTCTTTGTCAGGTAATGATGGGGTCTCTAGGTGGATGTCAGTCTTTCCTAGGAGTAATGATGCCTTCCTATGGTGTGATTTTTGTAAAAAAAAAAAAAAAAAAGAAAGAAAGAAAAAATAAGGACACAAGCCACAAGTTAGTTTCTAACATTTGGAAAGCTTTATGCAATGCATGTCCTCGGGATGTCCCATCTCGAGAGGGAGACTAAATATGATGGATTTGGCTCACTTTTTGGAGATAAGGGGTTTGCCCCTGTATGCAGATACCTTGTCATTTTGAGTGGAAACATACATTCATTCATACATGAGAAAATAAAAAAGAACATTGAATTTTAGGGTTTAGATATAACAGAATTGAAATACATTTTAATAGGGGGAAAGGGGACAGTTTCTTTGAGACTTTCACTTATCTACTTTTACATTTGAAATTCTACACTACTCTTGAGTTTTCAGATTTGCATTCTTTGAGTTTGATGTCAAAGATGTCGTTGAAGGACCTTGCGTGATTGCCCCTTGCCTTTTTGGCAATCCTATCTCCGTGAGTATAGAGGGATTGGGGCCCCTTTTATGGAATAACTGAAATTGCATGTAATGATTCCTTTGGGTTACATGGAAACCCTTAGGATTTTGGTAGGTTTAATGTAAGGGAGAGTAAACTTGGTGTCACTCTCTTTGGGTTGATTATATGCATGAAGATGCAATGGCTTGAGTTACTTTGAAACTCTTGTCTTGTCATGAAATATCAAATGCGTGAATATGGATGCATAGAGTAGAAAGAGAGAGAATGCATTTGTAAAGTAAACATGGATGCACGAGCAGTTATACAGGCATTACAATAGCAGGGACACAAGCATTATAATAACAGGAATAGACAAATTTAAAGAAAAGTAATGCAGTCGCCCTTTCCTCTACAGTTTTGAAATCGATGTGCGTGTCTTAAATCCGGTAAAGGTTCGGCTATGCATGGTTTCTACATGAGTATGAGGTTAAGGGTTTACTAATACTTCCTAAGAAGGCTCGGTTCCCAAATATTCAAACCTAGGCCCACTCCCCAAGGTGGTGCCATTATCAGTTAGTGATTTGAGCGAGGGAACCATAAAGAGGGCATAGGTGAAGAAACTGGCACAACATCTTGCCCACAACCAATATACCGTTCCCCCTTCTAACTAAAAAGGACATTTTAGGTAAAGAATACAAGTATGCAAATGCTTGTACACAATGCAATGTGTGTGTGAAATTTTGAAAAGCGGAGGAAAGGGCCCAACAACTCCCATCCATCCTGTCCATTTTATACACTCATGACATACATGGTAGTTAATATAACATGAAATAAAGGTCCACCTACAAAGATAAAGATGCAAAAGTTAGTACTTGAATGACAAACTTAATGTAAGATTTGAATAATTGAATATGAATAGAATGCAAGCTATGACATGTTTTTGAAAATAGCTTTTAAAAGTTTGATTTTGAAAGTTTGAAGTGGGTATAATTGGACAAATTAATCAAAGACTCCAAATGGGTGAGGGCGAAGAGACATGATATTGGCCTAACCTTCTAAATGTCCCTAGTGGAGTTGCCAGCTATCGCCCCCTGATTTTTTGTACTTGAGGAAAATATCCACAAGTGGGAAAAACATAGTGCTTTCTCATTAGAACTTATCCTCCTAGAAGAACAAGTGTGACTAAGTTTAAATTGGAAATTGATTTGATTAAGGGTTTTTAGAAAAGGCTTGGAGCCGCCACCTAACTTGATTAAGGTGAGTTGGGTCATCTAAAACTAAGCACAATCCGAATATTACACTTAGGGTTTTTGAAAAGATTTTGAAAACTTCCTTAAGAGAGGGTTTTTATGAAAATAGGTTGTTTAGCAACCTTTGAAAAATTTTAAGCCTTTTTTGAAAATAACTCCATTTTGGTCTTTGAAAACAGTAATCTAGGTTCAGAGATTGGTTACGTATAGAGAAGATGCATTTTTTAAAAATAACTCCATTTTAATTAATGAATGTCCAATTAAATCCACTTTGAAAAGAATTATATGATGCATGATATGCAAGTGCAAGAAAAAAATTTGATTTTAAAAATAGATTTGAAAAGAAAGATTTGATTTTGAAAGAAGATTTGAAAAGACTTGATTTGAAATTTGAAAGAAGGTTTTAGAAATTGAATTGGAGATTTGTAAATAAATTTTGGAATTAGAAACTTGAAATAGATTATGGAATTAGAAATTTGAAAAATGTTGTGGAATTAGAAACTTGAAAAAGGTTATGACCGCACCCATGAGGGTTGCCTATGTATCCCTTTTGGAAATTAGATCAGTCGTAGTTCAGACAAGAGTTCAATTGAAAATAAACACTTTGAGGTTTTTGAAATTTTTTTTTTGAAAAGATTTGATTAGAAAAGAGTTTGATTTAAAAAAAGGATTTGATTTGAACTAGGAATAGAAGATTTGAAATTGAGATTTAATTTGAAATAGAACTTGGACTTAGAATTGGACTTTGATTTGGAAAGATTGAGTTGAGTTTTGATAACATTTTGAGATTTGAAATTGAAAAACTATCTTGGTTTAAGAAAGAATCTTAGAAAGGAGTTGAAGCTTTCGAAATTGTGATTAGGGTTGAAATAGGGTTTAGGCCTTCTAGGGTTTAGGTAACCTAAGATTGGAACATCTAGTTGGTTTAGAAAGGTTTAATTTAAATTTGAAATGTTTGATTTTAGAAAGTTCGATTTAGAAAAGGTTCAAATTAAGAAATGTTGGATTTAAAGAAGATTTGAAAAGAGATTTGATTTGATTTGAAAAGCACTTGATTTGGAATGATTCAGAAAGTTAAGGTTTAGGAAATATTGGACTTTGGAAAGCTTTGAATTAGAAAAGATTCAAAATAGGAAAGTTTCATTTTAAGAAAGTGCCAAATTAGGAAAGTGTTGATTTTAGAAAAGTTTCATTTTAAGAAAGTTTCATTTTAGAAAAGTCTTGAATTTAGAAAGTTTCATTTTAGAAAAGTCTTGAATTTAGAAAGATTTGAGAAGTTGAGATTTGAAATTAGAAAAGATGTGATTCTTGTTTCCTAAAATGAAAGATTAGATTTTATTTCCAAAAAAGAGATGATTTGATCTTGTTTCTAAAATTGAAGGATTTGATCTAGTTTCCTAATTTGAAAGATTGGATTTGACATGAAATTGAAAAGGCTAAATTTTAGAAATCTAGGATTTGAAAAGCCATGATTTAGTGTAGCAAAAGAGATTTTTAAAATCTAGGATTTGATGTAAAAAAAATAGTTTTGACAACCTATGATTTGAAGCAAAATAGGAAGTTATGTTTTTAGGAAAGAAAATTAGGGTTTCCTAATCATGGAATCTAGGGCTTGACTTGGATTCCAAGAGACAGAGTTTTTGAAAAGTAGACCTTTTGAAGAAAATTTCTAGGAAAGAGATTTGAAGAGAGTTTTTAGAAAATAGATTTTTGAAGAGAGTTTTTAGGAAGGAGTTTTTAGAAAATATTTTGAAAAGCGATTTTGGAAAAGGGCTCGAATATAAACTTTTGAAATCTTTTGAATGTCTCACTTTCCTAGAACGATTTTAACCATGAAGAGATTAGAATCATTTCAAGTTGGTGGTTTTGAAAACAACATAGATTTGAAATATGGACCAAAATGTTCACATTGAATATCACACTTTTTTAAAACAACCCTAACCATAGAATGACTAGAATCATCTTAAGATTGTGATTTTGATGACAAGCAAGTTAGGGTTTACACTCGAAATATGGACTTGATGGTCACAATTAATATAACACTTTCTTAAAACAACCCTAACCATGAAAAAGTTAGAATCACTTTAAGATTGTGATTTTGAAAACAAGTTTTGAGAAAGAGATTTTGAATGCAAGTTTGAAAGAGAATTTTGATGCAAGCCTTAAAAACAACTTTTGAAAATAATTTTGAGTGGATGAATGAATATGATATGCACAATGCAAGTAGGGTCATGAACATACAAGGTTAGGCTACACCACATAATCAAAGGGGCTGAATCCACATGGTCTAAGGTTGAATTAGAAGAAAGCCCTTGATGCAATGACTTTCAACAATCCTTCCTAGACATGAATCAGGGAATCCCTTGCTTCAAGCATGCAAAAAAGGGAGGGTAGAAGAGAGAGAGGGGAAGTACGCAAACAGAAAGAGAAAGCCTACCTTGTTTTCTTCTTATTTTGCTTGCCTTGCTTGCTTTGCTTTACTTGATCCTTGAGAGCTTCCAAGTTGCACACTTGAGTCTTTAATAGAGGTTTTGAAGACTTATATATGAGTGTGTGGAGTGTGTATAGGTGTTAGGGTTAAGTGTATGAATGCTAGGGTTTGGAGAGACTAGAGAGGTTAGGGTTTTGGAGAGACTTCAAGCTCTGTAATTTGAAAAACAGAGTTTCTAGACTGAGTTTGCAGACCCTTTTTACGCAGGGGAAAACTTTGTATTTATAGACACAAGATTAGCTCAGTGCCTATTATAGTGGCGCTAGGCCAATTTTTGGTTTGCCCACTTAGGAAATATTTTAAGGTAACCAGAAACATATCTTTCAACCCTTGATATACAAGGTAAAAGATTTGGGCTCCTATATTAGTGACTACCATATAATTTTTGGCTTTACTCCATTAGGAGTGATTTCAGAAGGTTCGAGAATGCTCCGGGAGGCTGGGAATGGTCTGGAAGGCTGAAAATGGGTAGAAACCCTTGAAATAGTGTCTCGGGGGTGACAGACTTGAAAAATAATGTCGGGATGGTTGAAGTGGTCGATCGAGCCATTAGGGGCAAAACGGTCAACTAGACTGGGAAACCACCAGAATGGACTCGGAATGTCCTAAGAGAGGACTTGAAGATTAGGTACATTATCTAGAATGTTCCGGAAGGCTACCGGTTTGATGACCAGAGCCGATATGGTTGGACAGGGCGACTGGCCCACTAGGGGCAAAACGGTCATTTTGTACCGGGTTGTCGGAATAGACTCAGAATGATCCGAAAAGGTGTCATAAGGTTTGGAATACTATTAGAAATATCCCTGGGAGGTAACCGATTTGATACCCAAAGCCGATGTGGTTCCCGAAGGCGCTCGGATGCCTAGGGGCAAAATGGTCATTTTGATCGAATGGTTCTAGAGTTGGTCCAGAACTGATTGGGAGGCACTTGAACATGCCAGATCATCTTTGGGATGATCTTGGAAAGATGGACTCACTGCTTTGAAGACTTAGGTACTTTCTCGAGAAGCATGCCAGAAAAGGTCCAAGGGGTAGTTTGGTCATTTTTCACCCGAGTGGGATAGCAGGCACTGGTGTTGACCTGGGGTTTGAGTGTTTCTGCAATTCTGACAGTTTGTGATGAGTTGGTTTCCAAAGGTATCTCGTCCTTTGGTAAACGTGTCACATCCAAGAGGCGAGTTCGGTCCCGTGACATAAGGGTTTGTTGGTAATTCCCAATGTCGATCTGTTTGCTAGTGTTTCCACCACTCTGACGGTGTGGATTCATTTCAGAGACTGCCTGATCTCGGAAAACTGCTAAGTGGACTTATCATATGAGGAATCAACTTTCTCGAAAGATGTGCTAAATAATGGACATACTTCATTGGCGGGCTAGTAGACGCCAAAGGTGGACCATTCTACCATCTCGAGGACTTGGGTTCTGTCCTGGTCGATGTGTTTGAAGGGACTTACCGTTTCAAAGAGTTTTCTTAAAAAACGTACTAAACGGGGTGGTCTTACCGTCTGAAGGATCAACTTTCAGAAAAGGCGTGCCAAATTTGATTTTAATTGGAATAGGGACTGATCATATCTAGGAAGACGTGCCAACTGAAATTAGATCAAGCAATACTAAGAGGGTATTTTGGTTATTTTTTCTCTGTTGGGCTCAGCGGGCCTGCGAAGCGATTGATTGATTGGATTGAGTCTGGAAAATTGATTTAGACATGAATGTGTCCATTTTGGTTCGAATATGAGTCTAGACATATTGGAGATTGCCGAGCGGACAAATATGGGGTACTTACACTCCCTCAAGCACAAAATTTAAGACATGATAGACAATAAAACTATCGACATACAGCCGGTGAACCCAACTCCTACTCCTCATGTGACCACAAACTCTTTACCGAATCACAATGTCAACCTGGTACTAGAAGAAATAGAAGAGGGGGATGAACTGGAGGAGATCATGGTTGAAGATTATTCCGACGAGGATTGAAAAACTGATGAAGAAAGCGATTAGGAGGAGGAAATCTCGACATGCCCAATCTACCTCTACAATCCAAATGAAGTGCACGACCCCTCTAACTAGCCAGTCAAAGAGTCCTTACCTATAGAGGAGATCCCCACCAAAAACATGACCACCGACGGTTAGGGAGATGAATTCTTGCACCCCAAGTATGCCATGGCTAAACTCAACCTATCAAAGACCATTTGGCCCGCAATTGAATTTAACTATGAAGACATGGGCTGGGGCCTTAAGGAGTTGAAAGCACCAGTAGAGCCATTCGAGTTAGAAAGAGGTGGGCTGGCCAACCTGTTTCTTGGAGAAGTCGAGGAGGTAATGGAGGAAAACAAGAAAGTCAACGAGGCCGATAATTGCACCATCACCGTCAACTCACCAAGAGCCCTTAAAGAAGAACCCGCCTGCCTTACCTAGTTTGGTGATCTAAAGGATGGATAGAGCATCAAAGACATGAGCATCATTCCAAAACCCTGCTAGAAGAGTTCCCCTAAAAAGCATACAAGAGAGGGGTGTTTCACCCGCTTTCTTTCTATCCCTTTCATTTTCTATCTTTAAAGTCATGTTTACATTTTCATTTCAATAAAAATCTTATGCGGCATAAAAAAATTTCCAAATTGAAGTAATAAATAGATAGTTTTTCATTCAAAGGTTGTTATCTCATACTCTTGTGAATGGTGAATGCTTTTTAAAACAAAAAGGGAGATGCACTCTATCTTGTGGAGGACTTGAATTGAAATGTGTGATAGCATGAGTTAACCACTCTCCGAATGGTCAGATTTTCGAAGAGAGGGAAGATGAGAGTGAGTGAGAAAACCACCCAAAAAGCAGCACTTACAAGACATCAAAGTGAAGTAATGGGTAGCTAGACTATCAAAAGTAAGAGGAATTGTCTTTGAAATCTCCCTAGAAATAAATAATATATATATTCCCTTTGCTCAGCCCACTAGTGCCATGCAAAAAGAAAAAGATTTCTTGTCAATCCCGATCCGAAACCATTCCCCGACACTCGGGTAAACAAATAGCAGTAGACTTGGCAAAGAATGACCCTTCTCCTTCACTCAAAGCATCAAGCCAAAACAACATGAAGGCTTTAGAGAGCAAGCAATCCTGTTTAAAATGAAGAGAGGCCCTCATTTCATTTTCCATACAGTTAAAAAAGCAATCTTTGTCAAACTCGTTGAGCTGGTTACGTTTCTTCCCAAAGAAGCCCCAACCTAGTGATCACCGCCCGTAATGGGTTAAAATAAAGCACTGAGAGAAAATACGGCCAAGTAAGAGGGACTGTAGAAGTATCCACCTAAAAAAAAAGCTTGCAATGGCAAGACAAAAGTAGAAACACAAAGGTAAAAAGTGAAGGCAAGTGCTGGTTGATCGAAACTATTGGTCTTAGGTAATAAAGTAAACCAGTAGAAGTAATAGGTTCAAGCCTTTACCTTTTCTTGTAAAAGCCCAAAATCATGGCCCATATTACAATCATGTTAAAGTTCTCTCTGATTGAAAATGGATTGCTTGATTTATATGAGCCGGACGTGTTACCAGGGCAAAAGAAAGATACTAGGGGACATAACCTCAAAACCTACTCAGGATGGTATGGATCTAAACCCGATCGGAAACAATATTAAATTTAAGCCTACATACCCCACTTGATTCTCAAATCCCATAACTTAGCCTATATAATGTCCCAAAGCAAAGACTCCATAGATTGAAAGTTTGGTTGCCTATTGCTTTGCAAAAGTTAGAGTCGACCTACGCTCCTAAAGCCTAAGCTCTGCAAAAGTTTGGTTGCCTATCCCAATCCTTAGCGGCCTAAGCTCCTAAGGATTGGGAGTTCAAGTCAAATAGTCCTAGACACTGACCTAATAGGAAATTAGAGTCGACCAGAAGGATGAGAAAGGTATGAAATGCTATCATTGTCCAATCAAGGTAAAGTCAAGCCAGAAGAAGGGCAAAACCCCTAAACAAGAAAGAGTTACCATTCCAAGGACGTGGAGCTCGACATGGCCCCAAGCATGTTTGTTTACAACTTGTCCATTTTGTTATGTGTTAACCAGTGCATTCACAACATGTGCTTGTCTTTTTATAAAAATTTCAGCATAAGTTTCACATCCATAAAGCATAGATCCTTGTAGAAAGAGAAGTCACCAATATAATTCAATATCATATCCAAACCTATAATAGACATGCATCATTACCATCATAATAATCCTAAACATCTACCCCTGCTCATACATCAATATATACATCTGGCTGTCTGAATCATAAGTATGCATTCTATTCTAAGATTATAAATAAATTATTTGACAAAACTATAATGTATATCCAGGACATAAGGTGAAAGAGGAGTTGGACCCACGACAAAGGGCACCCATCAGGAGTCAAAGTCAATATCTGGATCGTAGACACCAAAGCCCAACTCAAGAGGAAGCGCCCAACTATTCGAAGCACCGACATCCTTCAAAGAAGAAGAACTTGAATCAACAAGGTAGATAGACAACTAAACAAAGCCAAAATAAAAAAGAAGAGTATAATATACCTTGCCACCTCCTGAGCCAACCGTGCAATCAAAGTGGCTACCTCAGCCTAGTACTGGTTCCTCTCTATTTGGAATTGATCTCTCTTAGTCTGATACTAGTCTCTCTAATCCCTCATAGCAGCAAACTCAACTTGGGGTACAAATCCCTCAACCCGATGCCATAAATCCACCACCTCCTGGGCCATAGTGTAGCCTCCAACCACCACCTGGAACTAGGTGAAGGTACCTATGGATCAAGCTTCAAATTGGGTGGCATAATTAGTCTCTAGATGAAGTAGAAAACTAGCGCCTGGTTGACGTTCCCCATATAGAATAGGGACCCCTCAACTAAATCTCCAAACATATACTCAAGAGGATCCCCAGCTGACCAGAACTTCTCGTAGAACTGGTGCTAATGTCGATCTCCCAGATAGGACTCTCAAGACTCATCACTAAGAAAGGAAATCCTTAACAGAGACATCGGGACTAGATACCTGACTGCCTCGTAATGGACCGATCCAACAAAGGGTCACCAAGTCACATCTCTCATCTCTATCAACTCTAAATTCGCCTGTATCATCACAAAGTCGGTAATCTTAGACCGGCGAGCCACTTGATCACGAGCCTATCTCAAAGCCTGGGGATAAAGGTCAGCCTCCACTACCTTTGGACAACGAACTAGCAAATACTCGTAGGTCCACCAAACCAAAAAGGGCCAAAAATCAGTCACACGGCCCTAGCGAAAGGATGTTCGAACCCGCATAGATTGGAGGAAGCAACCAAAAGAGAAAGACCCTTAGTCCAGCTTTGATAGAACTCCCAAATCAGCTGCCAAGCTCACCAGCTTGAATGGAATGATAGACTCATTGTTGTTACAAAAGCAGCTAAAAACAATATACAATACTAGTCGCCATCTTATAATATCTCGCTAATTAGGTGGCGACTCTACATAAAAGGTGCGCTTGTCATGACTAAGCCAAGACACAGGAAAAGCAGAACGATTGGGAGGTGGTAGGTCTAACAAAGCACAAGAATTGGCTCTACTAACTGGCTACAAAGTGATCTAACGACAAACAAAAGAAAGCCCAGTAATGATGGCCCAGTCTAAGGGAGTCAGACCTAGCTTGAAACCTACAAAATGAAAGGTCCCTGTCTCACCAAACCATCTCTTAATTAAGGCTAATACCAACTGGCAGTTCACACGATTTGTCTGTAATTCCATGAAAGCCCTGAACCCGATCTCTACAAGAAAGGCACGGTAGGATGGAGCAGCTCGCTGAATGGTACTAAATAGCTGCTGAATGACCCCTCTAAATAATGTATATACCCTGGGAGGGAGAAAATGCTATCAAGCACCGCTAAGTCCCCTAGGTTTGCGTCTGTCTATCTTCTCCTAGAAGAAGCCCTCTTGTAACCAGTTGTAGGGTCTCCATGGCCCGTGCCTCATCGTTTCCACCCATCTCCTCCTCAAAAGCAGGCTCCATTGGTGGAAAGGAATTGAATGGAGGCATGATATCGCTCCTGCTCTTGGTAGAAGAGGTCCTGCCAGCAAACTTACGGCTACCCTAAGATTGACTAGAACTGCCTCCTAAGTTAGTACGAGCTCTCTTCCTGCATCGATATCTCCTCATAGAGCTATCATCACCTGCATCAGCCATCATGAAAATTAAATCAAGGTAAAGATATCAGTATATGGTAAGTAGTTCAAAAGAAAAGAGGTATAGAAAAGAAAAAGGAAGGAAACAAAAGAACAATAAAAATCCCATTCTCATACCCCAAGTAGAGTTTATCATATTCCTCAACTTTCGGGTTTTCTAAACGTTTTCCTTCAAAAGTCTATTTTAAAATCAATTCCTAAGGTTTTCAAACTTTTTTCAAAAAGTCTACTTCAAAGTCAAAATCTAAAGTCAATTTCGAAATCAAATTTCAAAATTCATTTTCAAAGGTTTTTAAACTTTTCCTTCAAAATTTTTATTCAAAATTATTTTCAAATGGTTTATAAACTTTTCCTTTAAAAGTTTTATGCAAAGTCCATTTTCAAAGGTTTTTCTAAGTTTTTCCTTTAAAAATATTCCAAAGTCCCATCAAGTTTCTCAAGGTCTTCTCTACCAAAAATGCCCCATCTTCAAAGGTTTTATCTATTTTCCCTTCAAAAAGATTTTATTTCAAAAATTTCTAACTTTTTTTCCATTTCAAAAAATTTTGATAGAGTCTCATTTGTAAATAGTCCCTGCAACGCCCAAAAATCTGCAATAGAGCACAAACTATACACCCCACGATACCACGAACACATGTCATGGACGAACATAAAACAATCTGGGCACATTCTCAAAGTTTTCAAATTTTCTAACAAATGTTTTTATTTTCAAAAAATGCAAGGGTTTTCAAAATGCTTGCAAAATTATTCAAAGATACTTCAAATATTTTCTAAAATATTTTCATATTTTTCTAAATACATAACATGAGCAATTCAATCATATTCTCAATTTTCACAATTTTCTAAGTATTTTCCTATTTTTTTAAAAAGAAAAATTCTAAAAGTTTTCAAAAAATTACAAAACTTTCCATCGTTGTTCAAAACATTTTTCTAAGGTACCCGATACAAAAATTTAGCAAGAAAATTCAAAACACAAGCTCGTAGGTGCAAAATCCCGTTTCCTACTTGGAACCCCTTGCGAGTAAACGTGCAAAACTCTCAAACTCAACCAAACAAGCGTTAAAATGAAAAAACAATATCACTAAAGTGTTCAAAGTACATCAAAAAATTGATTACAAATATTTACATGACTCAAACGAAGTTCTATACATCAAGATCAATAAAAAAAACTCATCTTTTGGAGTTTTTGGGCAAAATCTTCTTCTTCAGTAGTAAATTCGGTGACGGGATTCACTTTCAGCAACACTCCGGTATTCCCCAAACTCACTCCTTCAAGGTCTAAGGGTTCTTCCTCCTTGCAAAGACTTTGAAAAAAGCTTTCAAAAATCAAATGTCTTTACAAACCCGTAAGTCTTGAATGAGAGGCTACGCAGGTTAATTTTGGGTAGTTTTGCCATTTTGCCTGCCAAAATCCGATTTTAAATGCCTCATTGGGCCAATCTACAATTTTCAAGCTCTAGTCCTTAAAAACTTCCAATTCAAATCCCTCTGATCGACTCACGGTCAACATGGGACCCTTACTTTATCATTTTATGCCTTCGACAAGCAAATACAGAAAAAGAAAGGCAGCTATAAGCATCCCATTTTTGCCCACTCAACAATCTCCCGCTCAACCAAACTCACATTCAAATTGATACAGACACATTCAATCACAAATCGGTTTTTTAGACTCAATCCAGTTAATCAACCGCTTCGCAGGCCCGCTAGGCCCAATAGAGGCAAAATGACCAAAATGCCCTTGTGGTATTGCTCGATCCAATTCAAGTTGGCACGTCTTCTTAAAGATGATAAGTTCATATTTTAACCTCAATTCCAGTCTGGACCAGTCAAACTCAATCCTCCACATCTTTTGAGAAAGTTAATCCCTTAGACGGTAAGTTCATCTAGCACGACACATTTACTGATTCGGCACGCCTTTCAACCTTACTTCTGTCACTCTGATGGTGTGCGTTCATTCTGGAGACTACCTGATCTTAGGAAGTTGGATTGTCTTATTGCCTCAGGGCCTTAAGTACTTTTCTGATTGACATGCCGAATAGCAAAAATTCTTCGTTAGTAGGCTAGCAAGCGCTAGCAATGAACTGCTTTACCATCTTAGGGACTTGGGTTCTGTCCCGATCGACGGGTGTGAAAGGACTTAATGTTATAAGGGGTTTTGTGCTTTCTCGGTGAACGTGTCATGCTGGATGAACTTACCATCTCAAGGATCAACTTTCTCAAAAGACGTGTCAAATTGAGCTTGACTGGTCTGGACTGAAATTGGAATTGAAATTGAAGTTGAAATACGGACTTACCGTCTTTAAGAAGACGTGCCAACTGGAATTGGACCGAGTAATGCCCCAAGGGTATTTTGGTCACTTTGCCTCTATTGGGCTAGACGGGCATGCGAAGAAGTTGATTAACTAGATTGAGTCTGGAAAGCCAATTTGTGCTTAAACGTGTCTGTATCGGTTTGAATATGAGTTCAGTCGGGTAGGAGATTGCTGAGTGGGTAAAAAATGGGGTGCTTACAGTTACTGAAATGGGGAGGAAGGGTTTAAAGAGTGCGAAACTTGACGGGAGGCACCGGTGTGATACGAGTGATGTATGGGAGTTAACGACACATCAAATGGAATCCTAGTTTGGAAGTTATGCAAAGTTTTGGGATTTCAAAACTTAGGTTTTTGGAGTTAGGCCAACTCGGCTATTGGGGTACCAAAATTGGAAAGAAGGGTCCGAGGAGTGCGAAACTTAACGGAAGGCATTGATGTGACACAAGTGACATGTGGGAGTTGACGGCACATCAAACAGAGTCCTAGTTTGAAATTTATGCAAAGTTTCAGGATTTCAAAACTTAGGTTTGTTAAGATAGGCCACCTTGGCTGTTGGGGTACCGAAATAGAGAGAAAGGGTTCAGGGAGTGAAAAACTTGACAGGAGGCACCGGTGTAACACCAGTGACGTGTGGAAGTTGATGGCACATCAAACGGAGTCCTGGTTTAGAAGTTATGCAAAGTTTCGGGATTTCAAAACTTAAGTTTTCGGAGTTAGGCCGACTTGGCCGTTGGGGTACTGAAATGGGAAGAAAGGGTCCGGTGAGGGCGAAACTTGACGAAAATTGATATGACACTAGTGACGTCTAGAAGTTAACAGCATGCCAAATGAAGTCTTGATTTGAAAGTTATGTAATTTAGTTCAACTACTTTAGAGATACAGCTATGACAGCATTTACTTATATAAACGCTTTTTTAATCAGCATTTTTTACTCAAATTCAGTCTTATAACAGAGCAATAACTTTTTCACAACGTCAAATGACATTATGTTACATCACGGATCTAGCTAATAACTGAACTTCAAACCCAAAGGTAAACGGTTCTGAACAAGGTGATCCATAGTAGCGAACAACAACGATGAGATGATGCTGAACGGAGTCCAGAGTTATCTATGGCCGGGTGGTCGACGAGTCGTTGCATACTAGTCGCCACTAGTGACAAAAAGTTAACTTCGGGCTACTGGGAGAACATTGAGCAGTAATAGAAGTCTTGAAGGGAAGCTAGATGACGAGGATGATGAAATTAAAAAAAAATGGATTTGAAAGATAGTTGAGCAGTGAGGAAACCAATCAGTTTTTAATCGTTAATATTTGTTACTTTTTTTTTACTTTTTATCTTTCCTTAGACAAGGGGTTACTTTTAACTTTTATTTTATTTTTGTTATAAAATCAAATAATGAAGTGATAGGATGTCAGACATACTTTTTCCTCCACTTACGACCAATTTGTTTTGTCGGTTGCCTATTACATCGGGAATTAAAATGCCACGCGTCATCACATCAGTCATGGCTGTCCAAAAGTAAACTGACTGCCGCCAGCATTCCCCAAAAAAGAATAGAGTGAGATTCCAGTTGTAGACTCATTGCACGTCAATAATTTAAGGTGGTCTTGCATTTTGCAAGGAAGCACAATAAAATGTTGTGCGCTTATGTGGCATTTTGAGCCAATAAAAATATTTTTTGAAAGGTCTATGGCTATAAAATGGACCTTATTCGACGTCTGAAATTAGTTTGCTAAATATATATATATGTTTGATGACCAACTATTCAAGTTAGTTTGTTTACACTTCGATTAATTTTAAAATTTGTGTAATTTTTTTGTTTTACACAAATCGAACAATTATCATGCCAAAGGCTTTGGGGTTAGCCTCAAGGAGTTGGTTGATAGTACTTAAGAGGTTTCGAATCTGAAATTTTAAAGAAAGTTAATTCTTAAGTCTTAAGTTTTGACCACCAGACCAACCTTTTAGAATTGGAGTAAATAGTTACTTATTTTACAAAGTATTGCCATTATATCAAATATTTTCTTGTCACGCAAAGGAAAAACCAGTGCACTGAAAAGAAAAAACAATTAAACAAAGGGAATATTTTTATGAGCTTTCTCTAAACTTTAGTTTCTTATGGGTAATTTAGAAAGGCTAAAGTCTAATAATGCAATGAAGATCGTGATTCAAGTGTCCTCTTTATTACTGATCCATCTAAATAATGAAAAATTTCGTACACCAACTTCCTGTTCACTCATAATTAATCGTACAACAAAGTCTAATAACGAGCCTACATGCACCAACCAAATAAGCCAAATTGAATGGGATCAGAATCAATAGAAAGAAAAGTATATATCCTTAAGTGGCATATTTGATCTAATTTAATCAACTTTTGATGCAAAAAGTTTGACTGCGGGATCATCACATGGTAATTAGTCAAATGGTTAAACGTATATTCCAATTTGTGTACATGATCGGACTAATAAATAGGAGGTAATGCATAGTGACATGAGATCAACCTCATGACAGCATTTTCCTTTTAAGAGAGAGAAAGAGAATCAAGGGCAGAACCAAAATTTGGTTTCGGGGGTGTCCAAACTCGAAACACTAATTTTCACTTATTAATATAATTATTATATCTTAATTTTTTTTTGCACGTCTCTAAATACAAGGATATCCAAGACCAAAATTTCTACCTAAAAAATAAAACCATTATCAATTTAGTCTCAGCAAAATATGAAGAAAAAAAATTGTTATTTCTTAGTGCGTTTCAATTCAATCATCTGTTAAAGTGGAACTAAATTTTCTTCCAAATCTCTAAAATCATATATGATTGATTCTATACTAAATTTTATGGTAATTTTTTTTTCAATGTACAAAAGTTATTGAGTCTGTAAGAAAATCATCCTTCATTTATTGTGAGATCTAGTTTTTACAATATTCATGGATGAAAATACTCGATAAAAATTAAAAGAGTTAAGTACATGCACGATTATTATATAAATAAGCAATAGGTGCTTGGATTTGTGCACAGTAAAAACCTAATGATTGCTGATTTAATTGGGGTAAGATATACAAAAAAAACAATGACTGGTCATAGTCCACTGTACAAAAAATTTAATATTTGAATAACAATGCTATACAAATAGAAAAGTTATATAGAATTATTATACAGATCGATGTGGTTGAAGCATAAAATTTCACGTTAATACAAAATACCCATCATGATGACTTCTAATTATAAAACCTTAGAGCCACATCATTTTGGTTAGGTTTTTTTGTCTAATTTTTTTAAGAGAATAGCATTTTTTTTTAATTGAATTTGGGCTTAAGGAGAATATTAAATTGCGGGGGTGCCAACAAAATAAATTTTTGTTGAAACAATAGATATAATTACTATACATGGGAGGGTTCCTCAAAATATAGGGGGGGGGGGGGGGGGGGGGGGGGGGGGGGGGGGGGGGGGGGGGGGGGGGGGGGGGGGGGGGGGGGACATATGTCACGGCCCGCCCAATTTGGCACCCATTAGGGACCATGTTGCACACTTGGAAACCCAAATTGGCACTAAGAGTTTAGAAGGTTCTTGGCCATTCAAGAGCTTTCAAAAATGGGAGTATGATTGGAAAAACCTATGGAATATCCTAGATACTCCTACACTAGTGTACATAAAGAGGAAGGAGTGTTTTAGAAAAGCAAGGGATTCTTGAAGAAATTCTAGAATGTTTTTCACATTTGTAAATATAAAGGAGGGGTGAAGAAGTTTCTAGGACGGGGGGGGGGGGGGGGGGGGGGGGGATGGCTTCCTTCATAAGCCTTGTAAGTGTAAATATCTAGATATTATGTAGGAATATTCTAGAGATTAGCTTACCCTTGGATCAAATAGATCCCTACCATCCATTAAGGAGAAGGAGGACTATAAATAGGGTGGAAGGCTCTCATAACAATCACGCTTTCTCCAAGCTCTCTTGTGCTCTCTTACTTTCTTATTCTCTTGTGCTTTCTCTTATTTACGTAGCCTTTCAATTGTTCTTCTAAGAGTGTTGGTAAGGCTTACTTAGTCACTTTAAGGGTCAAGTGTCTAAAGCCGCGCGGGCTTGAAGGTGTTCGAGTTCTAAGTCCGTGACAGTTGGTACCAGAGATTTTGTTTTGGCAAGAGAAGGCTAAGCTATGGCAACCGGTTTGGACATCACCAATGTAGAGATGGAGCCTAATCCTAATGTCGACAAATGGCTAAAGGATAAGTCAACGGATGCCATGTATTCATTAGAAGCAAGACTTATGAGGGTAGAGCTTGCTGTGGCTGATGGTAGGGACAAGTTTGAGGAGATCGACCAACACATTGAGGGACTCGACGGTGGGTGTCAAGAGTTCTAAAGGTAGATGCAAAGTGGCCTCAACTCCATGGCTAGATTTTTGAAGACACAAATAGAGGCTCTCAAAGACTCAGTCTAAGCCAAGATTACTGCCATTAGGGAGGAGATCAAGGAGATCAAGGAAGATTGGCCCTTGTGTGTGATGACAATTGCACAAGGTACGTTTACTTCTCATCCCTCTCCCAAAGCGGATATTCCTAGACCCAAGAGTTACAATGGGTTAAGGAATGCAAGGGAGTTGAACAATTTTCTATGGAGCTTGGAACAATACTTTGAAGCCATAAACGTCACCGAAGAGGATAAGAAAATCAAGAGGGCCCCTCTTTTCTTGGCAGATGCAGCCATGCTATGGTGGTGGAGGAGACACTCCAATGTCGAACGAGGTACATGCACCATAGCCACATGGGAAGATTTCAAGAGGGAAATCAAGAGTCAATTCTATCCTGAGAATGCTGAGTATAAGGCATGAGCTAAGCTTAGATGTCTCACACACGAGGGGAGTATACAAGAATATGTGAAGAAGTTCTTTGAGCTACTTCTCAAAATCCCTGATTTGTCTGAGAAGGAGTCTCTCTTCACAATTATTGATGGTCTTTAACCTTGGGCCAAGTTAGATGTACAAAGGCAAGGTGTTCAAGACCTTGCTTCATCTATAGTCGTGGCAGAATCTCTTATTGAGTTTAAGAAGACTGACTTATCCAAACATAAAGGGCACAATTTTAACGAAGACAAAGGTGGGGGAGACAATGGAAGTCAAGCCATGGAAGGAGATTATAAGCCTCTTATGATCGACAAAGGTAAGTCAAACTATAAAGGTAAGAATGATGGTGATAAAACAAAATTGGCTTGCTTCCTTTGTGACGGTCCCCATCAAGCCATGGAAGATCTCAGTTAACGCCTCTCATCCAAGAAGAAGAGGAGAGGACCTGACAGGATGAGGCCATAATGGGATCTTCACGATTGCTCAATGCCATCAAAGCTCAAGTGGACATACCAAATACAAAAATAAAAGGACACATGTATGTTGAAGCAAAGGTATGTGGACTTGGTACTCGTGCTTTAGTTGATACCGGTGCTTCACATAACTTCATTAAGATTAAGAAGGCCAAAAGGTTAGGCCTCTAATACAAGGAAGAATAAGGTTGGCTCAAGGCGGTTAACTCAAAGGCTAAACTCATTTATAAAGTTGCTCGCGGATTAAGGCTACACATTGGGGATTGGTATGGCCACATTGATTTCTCAGTGGTGACCATGGATGACTAACCCATAGTGTTATGGATGGAGTTCTTGAATGGGTGGCATGCATTCCCCATCCCCTTTATAGGTACCATGTGCATTATGGGCGCAAGAGTTGCATACATGGTACCACTAGTTTAGGAGGCTTCTAGAAAGGCCAAAACTCTCTCTGGTATGCAACAACCCAAAGACTTAAAGGAGATAGAGCCAACATATCTTGTTGTATTGGAGCTCCAAGAAGACTTTTCATGCATCAGGGTTGATGCACCAAAGGAAGAGGCAAAAGTGCTTAAAGAGTACAAGGGTGTCATGCCCCGGAGCTTCTAAGTAGAAGGGCCAAATTTGCTGCCAAGGAAGTGAAAACATGGAAGGACATGAAGAAATGGGAAATCATGGAATGCCATGACTTGAAGCTGGCAAGACACAACCACCACCTTGTGAGAGTAAGTTGCGACAAGGACATCACCAAATTAGGTGGGGGAGGATGCCATGGCCCACCTAATTTGGCACCCATTCGGGACCATGTTGCACACTTGGAGGCCCAAATTGGCACCAAGAGCCTAGAAGGTTCTAGGCCATTCAAGGGCTTTCAAGAATGGGAGCATGAATAGAGAAACCTATGGAATATTCTAGATAGTCCTACACTAGTGTACATAAAGAGGAGAGAGTGTTCTAGAAAAGCAAGGGGTTCTTGGAGAAATTCTAAATTGTTCTCCCCATTTGTAAATATAAAGAAGGGGTGTAGAAGTTTCTAGGAAAAGGGGGGTATGGCTTCTTTTAGAAACCTTGTTAAGTGTAAATATCTAGATATTATGTAGGAATATTCTAGAAATTAGCTTACCATGCTTGAATTAAATAAATCCCCAGTATCTATTGAGGAGGTAGAGGACTATAAATAGGGTGGAAGGCTCTCATTTGTATCCATCCGAGTTGTGAATACAATCACACATTCTCCAAGCTCTCTTGTGCTCTCTTACTCTCTTATTCTCTTTGTGCTTTCTCTTGTTCACTTAGCCTTTCGGTTGTTCTTCTAAGAGTGTTGGTAAGGCTTACTAAGTCACTTTAAGGGTCAAGTGTCTAAGGCTACATGGGCTTGAAGATGTTCGAGTTCTAAGTCCGTGACACATGGCACCCCTCACCCCAAAGCTAGTTTTGCCCCTTTGAGAAATTATGAGGATTCTATACTGTTACAAAACGCTAAGCTAAAATTGATGTCCATCGATCGAGATATGAAATATTTAAGTTTGAGTATCCTAAAAAGCTTGAATATTGTTCTTTCTTTCCTGGTTACGACTTCTACAAAATGAAAAAATAATGTTTTCAAATTATTATCTTAAAGTTCTTGGCTGTAAACTTATAAATCACTGTAAATGTGTTCCTATAGGCCATCAAACCAAAGTCTAGTGCAACTTCACACCCTCATCAACCCTTCATTGTGCTAAACTTCTATTGTCACACCAGCTATGGCTGTAGTAGCCACAAATCATAAATAGAGAACCAATTTAACCTTCAAACTAGTTCATCACAAAGCATCGTTACCAACTGTAGATGATGTAAACTATGGCTTTAGAGAGGTAGGAATTACAAGAGAATAAGCACGAATAGTAGGATTGTATGGAGGTGAAGGATAGAGCTGCTTATGAATAGAGAGAGAATGACAATGGGACTTTGGCAAGGCTTTGCCTCCTCTCTTCATCCTTTGCTTACCGTGGGGTAGCAAGCTTTATTTATAGGCGTACTTGACGTATATATGAATGACACGCAGCCACTAAGGCTATGCGCTTAAGATTTTCTCTGCCAGCTAAGCTGAGGCAAAGAGGTTCTCCTCGACCCTAAGGGACTCGAGGTCCTTTGGGATCGAGGTGACATCTCCCACCCGAGCGGTCCTTTATCCTTAGCCACCAATCCACGTGACACATCTGTCCCGTTGTGATGAATGTCCCAAGTCCTGCCATTTGACTTTGGTGCCCTTCTACTTGAGGGTATACTTTGAAGTGTCATTGTTTTGAGGCAAAGCTTTATATTGCCTACATTTAGCCCTCGCGCGTGTGGCACACATTTCTTGGTGTACTGCACATGCACATTATATGTCTTACAACATCATGCCTATCCCATTTCATGGACTAGGCAATATGTAATGATTGTGTCCCTTAGTTTTATTATTATTATTTTTTGTTTTTCTATTTGTTTTGAAATGGTCAAACGACATTCGTTTTAATGTAGCACTCCTCATTTTTATAACGCGTGCTCAAAACTGTTGCGAGTCTCATTAAGGACGGCCGTTCAGAGACATTATCATCACTACATTCATTCTGAAACGTCACCTAGTTGTCCATCCATTGTAGTTTTTTTCTTGGTTCTAAAATGGCAGAACAACGAGAATTAAATGGCGTGTCTTTTCAAGAGTGGCCCAGACACACATATATACCTGTTCTATCGCACCCCTTTCATTTCACAATTCCTTCACATCTTGCTTCGTTTGCTCACAAAAACTTTTTAGCGAACACCTTCTCTACTCAATTCCCTTCTCACTCTTCTCACCTCATTCATGGTGAAAGGAAGGAAGACTAGCACTAGGGCATATACAGAAGACATAGGAGCCCTCTTGTCATCCAGGCCTATCCCTTCACGCGTTGACTGGCGTTAAGCCCCTTATTGCTCCCTTTGGGGAGTGGGGAGTGACTTTTGAGTATATTTACATTCTCCTTCACTTGTGTATTTGTGGTGAGGAGGTATTCGACTTTGCTAACCCTTTGCTAAGAACCATCACATTGTTCAACGCCTCCAGTAGTGTCTTCACCAGACAATGAAGTTAGGCTCCTGGTTTGATGGCCATGTTTTGGCAGTTCATCCTTAAAAGACTAAGTCTTCTTACACTGCCTAGATTCGGTATTTTTACAAAGACCTTCGTCTTGGAGGGCCCCGTGATGATAATGTTCCCGAAGAGTTCGAAAGAGAAGACTACAACTCTAACCTCTCCCTTATCGCATTTATAGCCTTCTTCCTCTAGGTCTACCTTTTTCCAGATTTGCCAGACGACAATGTGAATTCAAGCATATTTCTCCTTATCGCTGAATTGGCTAGCAGGGTTTTTCTTTCCTTGACGCCTTTATTTTTGGGCAACTCGTATGCTTATCTGGATCTTATTAAGACCAAAATGGAAAGGTCAGTGGGTCGTTACAGAGTGGCCAGCTTTGTTCCCACTTAATTCTTGTTGACCGTGCTATTCGAGAGGTTTGCAGGCTTTGCCCCTGCTCTTAATGCCTTGGAGGCGACACACATAGTGGTTGCAACAGACATGAGTGGGGCCCGAGTTGCTGATAAGGCCAGTTTCCCAGTAGCCAAGGAGGCTTGCTATAGTGCCCCTCAGATCGTCTAGTAGTTAGAAAAAAGTTCTACCAAGAACATTATGGATTTTATGCTTGACCCTGAGGGTTTTGAAGCTCGCGCCTATTTCCTCTTTTGGGGGATGCACACCCCTTGAGCAAGAGTCTCCCTTTAATGTGTGTGATATTGCTGGGCTGGTTACTAGTTTATTTGGATAGGAAGGGTTCCAGCGTTGTCTATTGTCCCAATCGAGTGACCTACCAGTTCGGCTACGATCAGGGTGCTCCTAACCAGCCACCTCTTTATAAGGATTACATCGAAAGCTTCGCCCGTTTCTTACAAGGCAATTATACAAGAGTTTATGAGGGTTTTTCCCCCCTTGAGATACCCCCCTTTGGTCGGATCAGTTGATTTACACCAAATTAGCTACTGTTGGCGCAGGAACCTGGACGTTTTTGGCTCTTTTCCTTGGGGTTGTGTTCTTCAAATGGAGGCACGGGATATTATGAAGGCAACCTCTTCCTATAGCCTACCCCAAATAAAGCCTGTTAGGGATCGCGTTATGCTTAATAGATTTACCTTGGAGGTTACTCCCCTAAGTGTTACCACAGCCGTGACCCTTCTTGCTTCTATCCCTTGACCACTGGCTGAGGGGCACTTGACTCATTCCAAAGCCACTTCTCAAAAGAGGACTACGCCATAGGCTCTTTTTGAACAACCTTTGAAATGATTACAGTGGGTATGAATGAAAAGTCCCCTTCCTTTTTCCTTTTTCCTTTTTCTCATTTTTTTTAACGCTTAGATAGCCATTACTTATGTCATTCTTGATTATCGTAGGGCGCCATCCTTGAGCAATTCTCCTTACAGTAATAGCAGGTCTGGAGAAAACAATGGCCTCAGGTATGATAACTTTTCTTCTGTATCTTTCTCTCTTTTGCAATGACCTCATCTAATTATCATGTTAATAGGCATTGGCTTGGCTAATGAAGAGGACAAAGAAGAAGATACGTGGCCTCTAGTTCAATTGGTTCGATGGCCTGCCCCTCAACATGGTTCCCCTCGAGGTGGTTCTCTTCTCCGAGGCAATCCCTTGGTCGAGGAATGGGAGGAGGACCCTGCTGTCTTATTTTCCAATGTCCAGGCCACAACGTGTCAGATAACACAAAGCCTTAAGGGTGTATCCTTACACCCTATTGATACTGGTTTCATAGCAGGAGATGTGCCTGACCCTTCATCAACCCCCGTCCATGGCGAGGAGGAGCATGAGACTCACTTTTTTGAAGATAACTTAGCCTTTATCCTTAATGCTAGCGCAATCCTTGCTGAGACACCCCCTTTTGGCATTGAAACTGTTCATCAAATAGCCCCTACTGATCTGAGTGTTGGAGATTTTCCTAGTGAACTTGAGACCTTGCCGTCCATTACTCCTTCACACATAGGGGAAGATGAGGTTCTCCCTTCGCCGGTCTTGCTTCAGCAGCCAATATCTCATGATTGCAGGTGGTCACTCAAATCCCTCTCGTTGGCAGGGATGAGACCTTGTAAGCACCCCATTTTTGCCCACATGACAATCTCTGGCCCAACTGGACTCATATTCAAATTTACAGACACATTTAAGCCCAAATTGGCTTTCCATATTCTAGTCCAACCAACTAACCGCTTCCCGAGTCCACTTGGCCCAATCGAAGCGGAATAACCAAAATACCACTATGGCATCACCCAGTCCAATTCAATTTGGTACGCTTTTTGACAAGGTACTTAATTCCTTAGAGTGATAAGTACACCCCTTCCAAGATTGTCCTAGATAATCTGACATGCTCAGAATGCCATTCGAACCAATTCCGAACCCATTCCGATGATTCTTAGTCAAAACGACCATTTTACCCCTGGGGGCTCTGATCGCCCTCGTCAACCACACCGGCTCTAGGTACCAAATCGGTAAACCTTTGGGGCACTCGCACAAGTATCCCCAACCTCCAAATCCCCTTAAAGTCAATTCCAGACCCATTCTGATGTTTTGCAATCAAAATGACCATTTCACCCCTGATGGGCTGGTCATTCCTTTCCCCTATGTCAGCCTTAGGTATCAAACCGGTAATCCCTTGGGACACTCCTAATAGTGTTCCTGACATTTGAACCGCATCTTGGTTGACTGTAGACCAATTCTGGTATTTTTTTTTATCCAAATGACTGTTTTGCTTCTTGTGGGCCGGTCATCCCTTTCAATTACACCGGCTTTGAGTGTCAAATCAGTAAACCCCCAGGGCACTCCCATGAGTATTCCCAACCTCCAAATCACCTTCCAGTCGACTCCAGATCAATCTTGGTGTCTTTGAGTCCAAATGATTGTTTTACCCTTGATGGGTCGGTCATCCCTTTCAACCACAACTGCTCTGACCGTTTTACCCTTGGTGGGCCAATCATCATTTTTAACCATTCCGGCTCTAGGTATCAAACCGGCAACCCTTAAGGCACTCCTGGGTGTCCTATCTCTTTTCCAGCTAGGCCCTTCTACCCGGCAGCTTTCCAAATCAAACTGGAGCCACTTACAGTGGAGCTAGGCCAAAAAATGGCTGCGAGCCACTAGGAGTGGTGCCCAGATCTTTTCCTCACCACCCAAGATTGAATCAAATTTTGAAGATAACTACTATACAGGGATTGCACCACTCATAGTGGTGCCAAGTCAAAAATTGGCTAGTTGCCACACCTAGTGGCGCCATCTCCTTAACTTTTCCTATAAATACAATGCACCCCCCAGCATATTCGAGGTCCAAAAAATCGTAAAGAAAAACTAATTCTTTCAAGATAGCCATCAAAATCCTCTTAAAACCCTAACTCTCTTTGAGATTCAAGTCCCCCTAGCCTATACAGTCTAAACCCTAGCCCTCGAGCACCATTGAAGGCCATCTTCAGCCCTCTTGAAGCTCTCGAAGTTGTCTTAAGTCCAAAGCGAAGGCTCCGTAGAAGCTTGAAGGAGATTCCAAGACAAGGTAGGGTTTCTCTTTAAATTTTGTAAACCCCCCTCTCTCTCTTCTCCCTTCTAGTCAACTTGGACTATTTCCTATTTTACTACCCATCTATAACTCCCTCTTCTTGCATGTTTGAAACAAGAGGACCTTAGGTCCATGCCTAGGGGAAGCTTTGGGGAAATTATCGTGTCGAGGATCTTCCTTTAGACTAACCAATCATGGTGTGGTCTTG
The DNA here is from genome assembly GCA_033060915.1 of Euryodendron excelsum. Lineage (NCBI taxonomy): Eukaryota > Viridiplantae > Streptophyta > Magnoliopsida > Ericales > Pentaphylacaceae > Euryodendron > Euryodendron excelsum. Next base: position 2,037,998 of record CM065391.1, on the reverse strand, counting down.
AGACCCCTTTGCGATATAGTGAAGCCTTCAACCTTGTATGTTCATGTCCCTATTGCATTATACTTGTCATGTTCATACATTTTTCTTATTTTCAAACTCACAACCCTAGGGTGATTCGATCCTCCTCATGGTTAGGGTTTCCCCAGAAAAGTGACATATTCAATATGATCACCAAGATCCACATTAGGGTTTCAAACCCTAGTTTCTTTTCAAAACCACAAAGTTAAAGTGGTTCTAGCATTTTTATGGCTAGGATTGTTTTAGGAAAGGGGCATATTCAAAGAGGCCTTCAAAGGCTACATTAGGGTTTTAAGCCCTAAAATGTCTCTTTCAAAATTGAGTTTTCAAACATCTTCCAATCTTATATTCAAAAAGCTTTTCCCCAAAATTAGTCCAAGTGTTGTCATCTTGAAGCCAAGGTCGAAACCCAAGAAATTCGTGCCCTAAGAAATCCTAGTTTTGCCCATAACCATCATTCTTGCATCATTGCATCAAAAAAAATTTTCAAATCATTGTTACAACATGCCTTACAAAATTGCATAACTCTCATGAGTTGTTTTAAAAAATGTGTCACATAAAATCATAGCCTTTCAAACCAAAAGATTTCACATAAAATCATATCTTTTCCGAGTCAAACCCTTCCTATTTTGAACTAAATCAAGTCTTTCCATTTTAGAAACCAAATTAAATCTTTCATTTTGAAAACCAAATCAAATCTTCTATTTTTGGAAACCAAATCAAATCTTTCCATTTTAGAAACCAAATCCAATCTTATTTTTTTTAGAAATAAATCAAATCTTTCCCTTTTGAAAACTAAATCAAATCTTCTATTCTTGGAAGCAAAATCCAATCCCCTATTTTAGGAAACAAAATCAAATCTTCTACTTTTGGAAACAAACTTAAAACTTTCCTTTTTTTCAAAAATTTCCTAAAACAAAACTTTCCTAAAAATGAAACTCTCCTTTTACAAGACTTTCCTAAAATGAAACTTTCCTTTTTTTAAAACTTTCCTAAAACAAAACTTTCATTTTTTGAAATTTTCCTAAAACAAAACTTTCGTTTTTCAAAACTTTTCAAAAATAGAACTTTTCTTTTTCAACTAAAAATCATATCTTTCCATATTGCATCAAATCAATTCTTCGAGGCATCCTTCCAAACCATTGGTGGCCTAAACCCTAGGTCAACCAAATCCTAGGTGGCCCAATCTTATGTCAACCTAATCCTAGTTGGTCCAACCTTAGGTCAATCTAACCCTAGTTCCAACCCTAGGTCAATCTAACCTTAAGTTACCTTAACCATAGTTTACCCAACCATAGTTAGATGGCTTCAAGATTGCAACTCTAGACCCTTTCTTTCAATTCCAACCCAAAAATGTTTTAAAAAGCTATTTCAAACTAGTATCAATCCAAAAAGACTCGACACTTACCATTTTTGAAAAACTATTTCTAAAATGATTTCAAAAACTCACAATCCTAAAGCGATTCTAACCCTTTCTTGGTTAGAGTTTCCTATGGAAAGTGATACACAAATGAAACCTACAAGGTTCTTATTAGGGTTTTAAACCCTAAATGTTTTACAAAACCTTTTTCCAAAAACTATTTTCTAATGTCATATTCCTGATACGACCCTGGGCCTTCTATGGTTAGGATTATCTAAGATCAAGTGAGACATTCAAACAAGGAAAGTTTCTAGACCTTTTTTCCAAAAATGCTTTCTAAAACTCATAGCCTTGAAGGAGTTTAGTTCCCACATAGCTAATCTCTCAAAGGTAATGAAACACACCTTTCATAAGATACATAAAAACTATTATCCAAAAACCTTTTCAAGATAAGTTTAAAAGAGCTCTTGCAAGTCCAAATCCCATTTTCAAATCCCTAGTCAAATTTTCAAAACTGCCAAAACAACTCTCTTGAGTTATGTTCAAAAACATTTCAAAACATTTCCAATCCCACTTTAAAAGCACTTCTAAAAACCTTTAAGTTCTATTTCAAAAATACTCCAACATTCAATTTCATATCAAAACTCTCTCGAGTTATTTTCAAATTTTGAGTAAAAAACTCTCAAGTTCTCTTCTTCAAAACATGACCCTAATGAGTCTTCAAAACTTTTCAAAGGCCCTAATGTGCCTATTTTCAATTGGACCTTGAGGTCAAACTACAACTGACCTGATTCTCGCCAACCGAGATACGTAGGCAACCTTTATAGGTGCTAGCATAACCCCTTTTCAAAATCAAATACCCCCTTCAAAATCCAACCCCAAGTCTCTTTCAAACTTCCTTCACATTGCACCATGCACTCATACCTCCAAAAAGTGATGGCAAATCCCTTTTCAAAATCTTTTCAAAGTGGATATAAGTGAACAATTAGGAACTAGAGATTCAAGTGAGTGAATATAGGGTGATTAGACATGTAGGTAGCACAAGGGCAGGGTAGAGTGACAATCTTCAAACGTCTTCTCTGCAGGTAACTAACCTCTGAACCTAGAATTACTATTGTCAAAGACCAAAACTGGAGTCATTTTCTAAAAGAGCTTAAACATTTTTCAAAGGTTGCCAACCAACCTGCCTTCCTAAAAACCCTCTCTTGAGGGAGTTTATAAAAAATCTTTTCAAAAACTCTAAGTTTAGTCTTCAGGTTTTACTTAGTTTTAGGCGACCTTACACACCTTTGTCAAAGTTAGGCGGTGACACCAAAACCTTTTTCTAAAAGCCCTAAATCAAATCAATTTCAAGCTTAAACCCTATCGCACTCATCCTCTGAGGAGAGTGAGTTCTAATAGACAGAGTATCGAGTTTCTATTTCGAGTCAAGACCCAAACATGGGAGCCAAAAATTAGGATGCGATAGCTGGTGACTCCACTGGGGACTCTTAAAGGGTTAGGCCATTGTCATGTCTCTTCACCCTTCACTCATCTGGAATTTCTGGTTTCTTTGCCCAATTTTTTTTCATTATTTCAAAATTTTTTGAAATGTTTTCACAAAATGTCATCACTTAGCATCCATGCATGTCATCTTATGCTCTTGCATCTATTATTTTCTTTTTATCTTGCATTGGATTTTTTTTTATAAAGATACTAACTCTATGCATTTTTATTTTTTTTGTAGGTGCTTACCTTTTCCTTTTTTGTCTTATGTTAACTGTCATGTATGCCATGATTGAACATGATAGATGGGAGTTGTTAGGCCCTTTCCTCCATTTTCAAAAAATTTCACGCACACATAATCACTTGCATTTGCATACTTGCATTATTACCTGGTTACTACCCTTCTAGTTAGAGGGGGGGACGGTACTTTGGTTGTGGGTAGGATGCTATGTCAGTTTCCTAGCCTACGACCTCCTGATAGATCTTCCGCTCAGATCACTAACCGATAATAGCAGCACATCGGGGAGTGAGCCTAGGTTTAAAGATCTGGGAACCAAGCTTTTTAGGAAGCATTAGTAACCCCTAACCTTATACTCATGTAGCACCCTATGCATAGCTGAACCTTTTGCCAGATTTAAGACACACATGTCGATCCGAAAATCAAGGAGGAAAGGGCTACCGCTTTACCTTTTTTTTTTACTTTATGTCTAGCTTAATTGCATGATTCTTGCCCTTATACTTCTATGCAAACTTTCTATACTCATGCATCCATTCTCTATTTCAAGACAAGAGTTCCTAAAGTAACTCAAGTCACTGCATTCCATGCATATGATCAACCCTCAGAGAGTGGCCCCAAAGCCAGTCTCACTTATTCAAATCTTACCTAAATTCCTAAGGGTACTAAGTGAGCCTAAAGATTCATAACATGTATCGAGATCATCTCATAAAGAGGGGCCCCAATAACTCTCCACTCATGGAGATAGGGCTGTTAACAAGATAAGGGGCAATCCAGAAGCAAGTGCTGCGCCCCGATTTTTCGCACTTGAGAAAACATAAGTGAGAAAAACACTATATTCTCTCGTTAGAACTCATTCTCCTAGAAGGACGAGTGCGACTAGGTTTGAATTAGAAATTGACTAGAGTAAGGGTTTTTGTAAAGATTTGGAGTCGCCACCTAACTTTGTTAAGGTGAGTTAGGTCACCTAAAACTAAGTGCAATCCAAAAATTAAACTCAGAGTTTTTTAAAAGGTTTTAGAAAACTTCCTCAAGAGAGGGCTTTTAGGAAAACAAGTTGTTTGGCAGCCCTTGAAAAAATTTAAGCACTTTTTTTAAAAATAACTCCATTTTTTGTCTTTCAAAAACAGTGATTCTAGGTTCGAAGGTTGGTTACATATAGGGAAGATGCACTAGGCTATTACCCTATCTTTTCCTTACGGTACCTACATGTTTATTCACCCTAGGTTAACTCATTTATAATCTTTGATTATCTAATGTTCACTTATATCCACTTTGAAAAGAATTTTGAAAAGAGGTTTAATATGATGCATGACATGCAAGTGCAAGAAAAGAACTTGATTTTGAAGAAAGGATTTGAAGTTTGAAAAAGGTTGTAGGAATTGAAAACTTGAAAAAGGTTATGACCGCACCCATAAGGGTTGCCTACGTATCCTTTTGTTAGGAATTAGGTTAACTGTAGTTTGGACTCGGGGTCCGATTGAAAATAGACACTTTGAGGTCTTGTTTGATTTGAAAAGACACTTTGGGGCTTTTGAAAAGTTTGACTTGAAAAGGTTCTTGTTTGAACTTTGATTATAAGATTGGAAACTAAACTTTGATTTGAAATTGACTTTGATTCAAAATTGAACTTGGAATTGACTTTGATTTGAAATTAAACTTAGAATTGACTTGGAATTGAAATCCAACTTGGAATTGACTTGAAAAGATTGAGTTGAACTTTAAAATCAATTTGAATTGAATTGGAGTTTGAAAACCATCTTAGCTTAGAAAAGAGTTTTAGAAAAAAAATTGAAGCTTCCTAACTTTAGGATTAGGGTTGCACTAGGGTTTGGCCTCTTATGATTTACGTAACCTAGGGTTGAAACATGCACTCGAAATAGAAATGTTTGATTTTAGAAAGTTGGATTTTGAAATTAGGAAGGTTCCAAATTAAGAATGTTTTAAATTAGGAAAATTCTAAATTAGGAAAGTTTCGAATTAGGAAAGTTTCATTTTAGAAAATTTTCCTTTTTAGGCAAATGTTGATTTTGGAAAGATTTAAATTTAGAAAAATTTGAATTTGAAAAGGTATGAATTTAGAAAGATTTGGAAATTTGAAATTAAGAAAGATTTGAAAGTCTACAATTAGGAAAGGTTTGAAAGTTTGAAATTAGGAAAGATTTGATCTCTATTTCCTAAAACAGAAAATTGTATTTTAATTCCAAAAATAGATTATTTGATTTTATTTTCAAAATTCGAGGATTTGATTTAGTTTCCTATTTGGAAAAGATTTGATTTGAATTAAAATTGAAAAGTTTGAGTTTTTGGAAATCTATCACTTCATGTGGCTTTTAAATTAGGAAATCTATGATTTCATGTAGAAAATGGTTTGAAAATCTATGATTTTATGTAGAAAGTAGTTTTGAAAACCTATGATTTGAGGCAAAAAAGAAAGCTATGATTTTAAGAAAGGAATTAGGGTTTCGAAATTATGGATTCTCGGGTTTTGACTTAGATTTTCAAAAGAAAGAGTTTTTAGGAAGTAGATTTGCAAAAACAATTTGGAAAGAGGTTTGAATATGAACTTTTGTAAGTCTCTTGAATATCTCACTTTCCTAAAACAATTCTAACCATGAAAATATTAGAATCATTCTCGGGTTGTGATTTTGACAACAACTGTGATTTGAAATATCGATCAAAATGATTACATTGAATGTAACACCTTCCTAAAACAAGTCTAACTATGAAAAGACTATAATCATCTTAAAACTGTAATTTTGAACCCAAAATTTGGACCTTGATGGTCACATTGAATATAACACTTTCCTAAATCAACCCTAACCATGGAATGGCTAGAATCTTCCTAGAAGCGTGATTTTGAAAACAACATTAAAAGAAGGAGGTTTTGAATGCAAGTTTTGAAAGAGAACTTTGCTGCAATTTTGAAAACAACTTTGAATGTAACTTTTAATATAATACATGAACATGGTAACCACAATGCAATAGGGTCATGAACATACAAGGTTAGGCTTCACCACATAATCAAAGGGGTTGAATCCACGCCGTCTTAAGGGAAACTTAAAGAAAATCCCCGGCATGGTGATTCTCTCTAAAACCTTCCTAGGCATGAACCGAAAGGTCCCTTGTTTCAAGCATGCAAAAAGAAGAGGTAGAAGATAGGGATTAAAATAGAAGATAACCCAAGTGGGTTTGGAGAGAGAAGAGAAAAGGGGGATTGTATAAACTAAATCGAAAGCCTACTTAGTCCCTTCTTTTACTTTGATTGCTTTACTTGCCTTATTTGCTTTCCCTTAAGAGCTTTGAAGATATAGCACGTGGTCTTTAATAGATGTTTAGAGGCTTATATTTAAGTGTATAGAGTGTTGAAAGGCTAGGGCTTGAGTGTATGGAGGCTAAAGTTTGAGAAGGCTTGAGAGAATTAGAGTTTTAAGAAAATTCGAGTTATGTTTTCAGTGAGATAGAGTTTCTGGATTGAGTTTGCGGATCCTTTTTATATAGGGGGAGGGTTTATATTTATAGGCAAACCAAATAGGAGCTGGCACTTATTACAGTGGCGCCAGTGCTTTTTGAAGCTTGGCGCCATTAGGAGTAGTGGCACCAGCCACTTAGGCAAGTTTTAAGGCGGCAAGGCAAAAGATTTGGACGCCTGTCCGAGTGACTATGATGTAATTTTTGGCTTAGCTCCACTAAAAATGACTCTAGAAAATTCAAAAATGATTTGAAAGGTTTCGAGTAACCAGACTCGGGCGAGAATTGACAAAAACTCTTAAGAGAGTGTCCCGGTGGTAACTAGCTTGAGAAATAATACTGGAATAGTTAAAAAGGTTTATCAGCCCACCAAGGGCAAAACGATCAATTGGACTGAGAAAACGCTGGAATGGACCTGGAGTGACCCATGAGAATGTTTGAAGGTTAGAAACACTATCGAGAATGTTTTGGGGGATTGTCGGTTTGATACTCAGAGTCGATGTGGTTATAAAAGGCAACCGGCCTACCAGGAGCAAAACGATCATTTTACGCTGGGCTTATCGGAGTAGGCTCAGAATGGTCCGAAAAGGTGTTGGAAGGTTGGGAATACTATGAGAAGCATTCTCGAGAGGTAACCGGTTTGATACCCAGAGCCGGTGTGGTTCCCAGAGGCGATCAGATGCCTAAGGGCAAAATGGTCATTTTGACTTAATACTCTCGAAATCGGTCCGAAAGCGACTGGAAGGCGCTTAAACATGCCATATTATTTTTGGAACAATCTTGGAAGGGTGAACTTACTGGTCTAAGGATTTAGATACTTTCTTGAGGAGCCTGCCGAAAGGGCCCAAGGGGCAGTTTAGTCATTTTTCACCAAAGTGGACTAACAGGCAGAGGTGTTGACCAGAGTTTTAAATGTCTTTGTCACTCTGACTGTGTGTGATGAGTTGTTTCCAAAGGTATCTCGTCCTTCAATAAATGTGTCATGCCAAGAGGCTTGTTCGGTCCTGTGACATAGGGGTTTTTTTTGGTAATTCCTAATGTCGACCTGTTTGCGAGTGTTTCTGCCACTCTGATGGTTGCGATGTTTATGAGTGTTTTTATCACTCTGATGGTGTGCGTTCATTCCAGAGACTGTCTGATCTCGGGAAGCTAATGAATAGTCTTATCGACTTGGGGCCTTAGGTACTTTCCCGATCGACGTGCCGGATAACGAACATTTTACATTGGCGGGCTAGCAGGCGCCAGAAGTGAATCGCTCTACCATCTTGAGGACTTGGGTTCCATCCCGATCAACAAGTTTGAAGGGACTTATCATTTCGAGGAGTTTTCTCGATAAATGTGCTAGACTGGATGGACTTACCGTCTGAGAGATCAACTTTCTCGAAAGACGTATTGAATTGAGTTTGATTGACTTGGACCGAATAATACCCAAAGGGTATTTTGGTTGTTTTGCCTCTATTGGGCTTGGCAAGCCTGCGAAATGATTGATTGATTGGAATGAGTTTGGAAAGCCAGCTTAAACTTGAATGTGTCTGTGTCGGTTTGAATGCGAGTCTGATTGGGCTAGAGATTACCGAGCAGGCAAAAATGAGGTGCTTACAGCTAATCCTATTTTTTATCTTTACTTGTTGAAGGCAAAAAAAGGATAAAGTAAGGGTCCCATGTTGACCGCAAGGCCATCGGAGGGATGAGATTTGAAGATTTTTTAAGATTAGAGCTTGAAATTGGCAGATTGGCCCAAGGGGTATTTGAAATTAAATTTTGGCAAGTAAACGAGCGAAGTTGCCCAGAATTTTGTTTGTGGCACCACTACTAGTTTAAAAGAGCCTTGGCGCCACTGGCAGCAAGCCTAAGAATAAAAACCAGAAAAATCTCTTACGAGTCTATTCGAGTTTTGGAGACTTTAAGAGCCTTTTTGAGTTTTTTGCAAGGAGGAACTATTTAGTGTTGAATGGATGAGTTTAGGGGACACCAGAGAATAGTCGAAAGTTGTCACTATCATCGGAATTGTTTCTAGAGAGAAAGATTTCACCGAAGAACTCCAAAAGGTGAGGTTTTTGTTTTGTGTTGATTTTAGTGTATAGAACTTCGTTTGAGTTGTATAATCAATTGAAATTGATGTTTTGATGTGTTCTAAACTCTCTGGTGACATTGTTTCTGCGTTTTGATACTCATTTGATTGAGTTTGAATAGTTTTGAATATTTATGTAAAGAGAGTTTCTGTGGGAATTAGAGATTTGCTCCTACAGCTTTGGATATTGGGTTTTCTGGCTAGATTTTTGCACCAAGTGCCTTAGAAAAGTGTGTTGAAAAACCGTATGAAGTTTCATGATTTTTTGAAAACTTTTTGAATTTTTGATTTTTTAAAAAATAGAAAAATGCTTGAAAAATCAAAAAAATTGAGAAATTAATGGAATTGTTTAAGTTTGATATTCAAAAAAATATGGGAATATTTTAGAAAACATTTGAATTATTTTTCAAAGAATTTATGATAATTTTGTAGGTCCTTGAAGTTTTGGAAAATAGAACTTATGTTTGCAAACAAAAATTTTGAGAATGTACACAGATTATTTTATGTGTGTAAGCGCTATGTAATTGTGATGCCGTAGGGGCACAGTTTGCGTTCTATTATCGAGTCTTGTGCATTGTAGGGACCAATTATAAATGAATTGAAATTAGGGGAAAAAGTTAAAAAGTTTTGAGATAGAATCTTTTTGAAGGAAAAATATATAAAACCTTTTAAGGTGGGGCCTTTTTGACAGAGAAGACCCCGAGAAACTCGGGGGTTCTTATAATAAGACGTTTTGAAGGAAAAACTTAGAAAAACTTTTGAAAAGGGACTTTGAATAAAACTTTTGAAGGAAAAGTTTAGGAACCCTTTGAAAATGACTTAGAACCTTGGGAGGAAAAGTTTAGAAAACCTTTGAGTTGATTTTGAAAATAAACTTTTGAAGGAAAAAGTTTAGGAAACTTTTTGAGAACTTTTTGAGGGAAAAAGTTTAGGAAACCTTTTGAGAACTGATATTGAAAATAAACTTTTGGAAGAAAAAGTTAAGGAAACCATTTGAGAATTGATTTTGAAAATAAATTTTTGGAGGAAAAAGTTTAGGAAACCTTTTGAAAAAGACTAGAATAGAATTTGCTGGAAGCAAGGGAATTGGATTTGTGTCATTCTTTCTTTTCTTTTTCTTTTTTTCTCTTTTTTTGTACCTTTCTGTCTTTTGAATTGCATATATTGCATATTGATATCTTTTACCTTGATTTGACTTTCAGAATGGCAAATGCCGATGATGATGGTTTTGAGCAGAGACCTCAGTCCAGTAAGGGGGGGCACACAGATTTCATTGGTAGTTCCAATTGGTCTAGAGGTGGTCGTAGACCAGCGAGCAAGACATCCTCCAGTTAGAGCGAGAGAGGGAGTATGCCTCCAATTAACCCTTTTCCTCTAGTCAAGCCGACCATTGAGGGAGAGATGGATGCTGAGGATGAGACCCCAGGCCTGGGAGACCATGTGACTGGTTACGGTAGGGCCTCTACTGGGTAAAGGTAGACAAATGCAGATTTAGGGGATCTAGAGGTACTAGACATTTCTTTATTAGGGGAATTAGCCCATCATCCCAGTTTATACTCTCGATAGCACTTGCCCCCTCCCCGTGTACATACATCATTTAGAGGGGCAGTCCACTAGGCTTTTAGTACTATACAACGGGTAGCTCCATCCTACTGTGCCTTTTTGGCAGAGATTGGGTTTGGGGCATTCATAGGATTACAAGCAAATCGCCTAAACTGCCATTTAGTATTGGCACTGATTGAAAGATGGTTTGGTAAGTCAAGGACCTTCCGTTTTGTAAGCTTTGAGTTGGGTCCTACTCCGTTAGACTGGGCCATTATTACGGGGCTTTCTTTTGTTAGCCATCAGATCACCTTGCAGCCAGTGAGTAGGGATAAGGCTTGCACTTTATTGGACTTACCGCCTCCTGACCGTTCTACCTTTCCTATGTCCTGGCTTAGTCGGGATAAGAGTACCTTTTTTGTTAAGCCACCACCTGAGCGACAAGACATTATGAGGTGACGACTAGTTCTGTATATTATTTTTAGTTGCTTATACAATAATAACAAGTCAATCGTTCCTTTCAAATTGGTGAGTATGGTAGTCGACTTAGGAGCCTTGTCAAAGCTGGACTAGGGGTCTTTCTCTTTTGGTTTCTTCCTTATATTCATGCGAGTTTGGGCTTCCTCCCACTGGGGCAGTATGATTGGGTTTTGGCCCTTCCTGGTCTAGTAGAGTTATGAGTACTTGCCGGTTCACCATTTAGAGGTAGTAGAGGCTGACCTTTATGCTCGGGCCTTGAGATGGGTCATGATCAGGTGGCCCACCAATCTTAAATCACTGACTTTGTGACGGTACAGGCAAACTTAGAGTTTATAGAGGTGAGAGTGACCTGACAGCCCTTTATGGCATCGATTCACTATGAGGCAGTTAGGTATCTGGTCCTAGTGTCTCTGTCGAGGATTTCCTTTCTTAGTGATGAGTCATGGGAGTCCTATCTGTGAGATCGACATTGGCGCTAGTTCCACGAGGAGTTCTAATCAGCGGGGGATCCACCTGAGTATATGTTTGAAGCTTTGGTCGAGGGGGTCCCCATTCTGTACCGGGTGCATCGGCCTGGTGCTGATTTTTTGCTTCCGCTAGAGATTGACTACGCCACACATTTCAGGGCTCACTCCATAGGTGCCTTCACCTAGTTTGAGGTGGTGGTTAGAGGTTACGCCGTTGGCTAGGAGGTAGTAGACTTGTGACATCAGGCTGGAGGATATGTGCCTTAAGCTGAGTTTACTACCATAAGGGATCAGAGAGACTGGTACTAGACTGAGAGGGACCAGTTTCAGATGGAGAGGGACTAATACCAGGCCAAGGTAGCTTATTTGACCACACAGTTGGCTCAGATGGGAGGTGGCGGGGTATATTGCCCTTTCTCTCTTTTTGCTTTAGCATTGTTTAGTTATTCATCTACTTTGCTAATTCAAGCTCTTCTTCTTTGTAGGATGCTGGTACTTCCAGTAGTCGGCCACCTCCTCCTAAGCCAAGTTTTGGAGATTTTAACCCAGACATTGATTTTGACCCTTGATGGATGCCCCTTTTCATAGGCCTTGCTTTCCTTCTATACCATGTCCGAGATATGTATTTTAATTCTTTTATCAGTCCATTTTATTTATAATTTTTAAATAGGATGGATGTTTGTGATTTAGATAGCTAGATGTCTAGACAGATGCATCAACAGGGATAATGCTGATGTTGTATGTTTATTACATATTTTAGATATGATATTGAATTGCATTGGTGATTTCTATTTCTGTAGGGAGCTATGTCTTATGTATGTAAATCTCATGCCAAAATTTTTATAAAAATGTATGCATATGTGAAGAATACATCGGTTAATAAAATGAATAGGATGTTGCCGAGCTCTACATCCTCGAATTGGTAACTCCTTCTTTTTCAAGGGTTTAGCCTCTCCTTTGGCTCAACCCTACCTTGATCATATCATAGTATTTCGTACCTTTCTCATCCTTTTGATTGACTCCAACTTTCTTCTTTGGGTTAGTGTCTAGGATTATTTGGCTCAAACTCTCAATCATCAGGGCTTAGGCAATGACTTACCTGAATTTTGGTAGAGCGATAAGCAGCCAGTCTTTTAATTTGGGGAGGTTTTGTTTTAGGATTATAATGTAAACTAAGTTATGGGGTTGAGAATCAAATGGATATGTAGGCTCAAATTTGATGTTACTTTCAGTAGGGTTTAGATCCACACCATTCTTGGTCAATCTTCTAGTGGGGGTTCATCCCTTACTATCCTTTCTTTGCGTCGACAACATGTCCAACTCATTTAGATCAAGCAATCCCTTTTCAATTGGAGAGGACTTTATTAAGGTTATAATGTAGGCCATTATTCTAGATTTTTGTGAAAAAATGTAAAGGCTCAAACCTACTACTTCCACTAGGCTTCCCTATCACCTAAGATCACTTAAAGATTTTCCTTTTTGCCTTTTATTACATGCTTTTCAAGATGACACGAAGTGATTCGTCCTTTCTTATGGCTTTTTTTTTTAAAATATATGGCAGTTTGCCCCTTGATGGCTCCATTTCTACAACTCCTTCTCTTAGATATACTTTCTCTCAGTGTTTCATTCTAAACCATTGTGGGCAGTGATCCCTAAGCTGGGGCTTAGAAAGAATCATAATTGGCTTAATAAATTTAACAAAGGTTGATTTGTTGACAGTATGATAAATGAAATGAGGGTCTCTCTTCATTTTGAAATGGATTGCTTAATCTATAGAGCCTTTAAATTGCTTCAGCTTGATGAAAGACATTTTTTGTTGAGTATTTAGTTATCTGTCTGCCCTAGTGTAGGGGAATACTTTTGGGTCAGGGTTGACGAGAAATCTTTCGCTTTTGCATGGCACTAGTGGGGTGAGCAAAGGGAATGTAAACATTTTTTTTCGAGAAAATGAAATATGGCTTCTCTTCCTTTTGATAGTCTAGCTATCTGTTGCTTAGCTTCAGTGTCTTGTGAGTGTTGTTGTTTGGTAGTTTCCTCACTCATCATCATCTCTTCTCTCGTTGATCATTCAACGAGTGGTTAACTCATGCTATCACACCATTCAAGTTAGGTCCTCCACAAGATAGAACGCACCCCTTATTTTGGAAGTATTCACCATTCACAAGAATATGTGACAACAATATTTGAATGAAAAACTATCTTTTTATTATTTCAGATGAAAAGCATAGAGTTATTATAGGAATGAAAATGCAGACATAAATAGAAAGTGAAAGGGATAGAAAGAAAGCGGGTGAGAACACCCCTCTCTTGTACACTTTTGAGCAAAGCCCTTCTAGTAGGATTTTGGGACGATGCCCATATTCTCGATGCTCTGTTCATCATTGCGATCCCCAGATAAGGTGCAATTATCAGCTTCACTGACTCGCTTGCTTTAATTTATAACCTCCTCAGCTTCTCTGATAAACAAGTGGGCCAACTCCCCTCCTTCTAACTCAAATGGCTCTACTAGTGCTTTTGACTCTTTAAGGCCCTTACCCATGTCTTCATAGTCGAATTCAGTCACGGGCCAAGGGTTGTCCGATAGGTGGCGCTTAGTTGTGGCATACTTAGGGTGTAAGAACTCACCACCCCAACCTCAGCGGTCATGTCTCTGGCAAGGACCTCCTTTATAAATATGGGCTCGTCAATTGGCTAATCAAAAGGATCATGTATTTTGTTTGGATTGTGAAGATAGATGGGGCATGGTGAGAATTCCTACTCCTAGTGGCTTTCTTCCTCACCCTCCTAGTCTCCATCGTAATCTTCGACCACAATCTCCTCCAGTTCGTCCCCCTCTTCTATTTCCTTTAGTACCAGGTTGACAGTATGGTCTAGCAAGGGGTTTGTGGTTACATTGGGGGCAGGAGTAGGGCTTATCTATTGTATGCCAATAGTTTTGTTGTCTATCAGACCTTGAATTTTGTGCTTGAGAGAGAAGCAATTTTTCAAGTCATTCCCTTGGTCGCCCGAATGGTATTCGCAAGTGACGGCGCCATTGAAGGTCGGGGGTAAAGGGCTTGGCAATGGACGGGTCGGTATGGGCTTTAGTATATCGTTCTTCAGTAGGGTATGCTAGGCTTCTGTCTGGGTATAGGCTATAGTATCAAAGGTGCGGATGCGTCGGACTGGCCTATTGAAATTGGGTTGTGCCCCAACAAGGCCAAAGTTAGGTGCTTGAGCAGGTATGGTTAAAGTAAGTATGGGTAATATAGGATGTGACTGGAGTGGTGGACGGTATTGTGGTTATTGAAAGGGTAAGATGGCAGACACCTCACTCTCTTTCTTGATTACACCCTTACAGTAGCCACCTTCTTGGCTATGTTGGCTGAACTCTCTCCAGTTTTGCATAAGGATCCATAATCCTTCTCGTCTTGAGACCGTTCTCTATCATCTCCCCTTGTATGATAAGCTCAGTAAAGCTTTTCTCCACATTTTTGTAAAGCTTTTCATAGTATATGCCTTGAAAAGTATGCACGAACAATTGAACATACTTTTTTTCTTCTAGAGGGGAATTGACTTGTGTTGTTGCTTCTCTCCATCTAAGGGCATAGCTCATGAAACTTTTTTTTCTCTCCCTTGCTCATTATCATCAAGGACCATCGACCAGAAGTGAGATCTATGTTGTGACGATATTGGGCCTTGAATGCATTAACCAGTTTGATCCAAGTCATGATCTTCCTTAGGTCGAGTCGGGCGAACCATTGTAGGGTAGATTTAGTGAGACTATGTTGAAAAAGTTGCATGAGGAGTTTTAGATCATTTTCGTGACCACTTAATGCCTCAGCATAAAGGCAAAAGTGGGCTATAAGGTAATCGGTGCCATCGTACTTCTGAAAATCGAGCATTTTGAACTTAGCTAGTCTTGAATGATTTGAGAAAAAGCACAGCTCGTCGTAAGAGATAAGTCCAATGGTGTTATGGCCATGGAAGCTTTGTAGTGAGTTTTCTAACCCTTGGATTTTTAAACTAAGAAGGTCTAGGGGAGCTCGTTTCATAGCAGGTGAGAGTAGTATAGTTTCTTCTTTTTCGATGTTGGCTCCCTTGGAGTCATCTTTGTTTTTCTCCATTTAGTTAGATTGGAGCACGGTTCTTAGGTTGGCAATTTTAGAGTCTTTAAGGAAGGCTGTGGATGATGACAGGGCTGAAGAAGCATCTTTTATTGCCATGGCTTGGACTAGCTTGAACATTTTATCGATTTTAGTTCTCATCTCATTGACTTCTTCTCACGAGACTGGGGTGGTCTCATCAAGGTTGGTTGCCATTAGCAAAGCTCTTTGCCAGGTAATGATCAGGTCTCTATGTGGATGCTGATCTTTTTTAAGAACAATGATAAATTTCTATGGTGTAGTCCCCGCAAAAGAAAAAGAAAAAAAAAAAACAAGGACACAAGTCACGAGTTAGTATTTGGTATTTAAAAAGCTTTATGTGATGCATGTCTTAGGGGTGTCCCTTCTTGAGAAGGAGACTAAACATGATGCACTTGGTTCACTTTTTGGCGACAAGGGGTTTGCCCCTGTATGCAAATATCTTACCGCTGATTAAGAACATTTGTTTATTCATTCATTCAGCTATAAAAAGTAGAGGAGTACATTGAACTTTGAGTTTGAAATATCAGAGAATCGAAGTACATTTTAATAGGAGAAGGGGGAACATTTTCCTTGGGACTTTCACCTATCTACTTTTACATTTGAGATCCTAAACTACTCTTGAGTACTCGGATTCACCTTCTTTGAGTTTGACATTGAAGAGGTCATTAAGAGACCTTGTCATTTGGTTGCCCCTTGCGTTCTTGGCAATCTTATCTCTGTGAGTATAGAAGGATTAGGGCCCTTCTTCGTGAAATGACTTGAAATACATATCATGAGTCTTTGGAGTTATGTGGAAACCTTTAGGATTTTGGTAGGTTTTATGCAAAGGAGAATGATCTTGGAGTCACTCTCTATAGGTTGATCATATACATGAGAATGCAGTGACTTGAGTTATTTTAAAACACTCGTCTTGAAATGGAATATTGAATGCATGTACATGTATACAAGAGTATAGAATAAGAGAATGCATTTGTAAAGTAAATATGCATCCATGAGCATTTATACAAGCATTATAATAGCATGAATAGAGAAGGATAAAAGAAAATAAAGCAGTCGCCCTTTCCTCCATGGTTTTGAAATTAACGTGCATATTTTAAATCCGTCAGAAGTTCAACTATGCATAATTTCTATATGAGTATGAGGTCGAGGGTTTACAAACACTAATAGAAAATAGGATTTTTGTGACGGCAGAAAACTATTGCAAAAAGCTACTATGCCGTCGCAAATAACCAATAGCGTTGGCAATGTGACAGCATTTTAGGTGACAAAAATGTTGGCGTTGCAAAAAGTATTAGCGACGACTGCGAGGGATACTTTTACAATGGCAAAGAAACCATCGCAAATACATTTCATCAGGCAACAAGTTTTTGCAACCATCTTTATGTCGTCACTAAAGATTTGTTACGACGGTTTAACATAGTCGCTAATACTTTTAACATACTTGTGTGACACCTTTAGCGACAGTATAGCGATGTCGCTAAAAGTTCTACTTTTTTGGAAAATTATGTTTTTAATTATTAAGAAATACAGTTTTGATTACTTGTTTACCTAAATCAAACAATAAATAAAAATAATAATAATCCAAATACAAAATCTATTCATTTTATCCAAAAAAAATTACTTTCAATGAAGAAAACTAACAACCCAAATATAAAATTCATTCATCCATTCATAAGTTAAAAATGTAACTCTTTATAATAAATATCATTAACTGAATTTAACATAAAAATTTCAAACATTTATCAAAAATATATAAACAAAAATAAAATATGTCCTCCAATTCCATACATCGAAACAAATCTACAAAGCCATTGCAGGGAGATTGGTTGTAACCACCGCTGACCTAATGTCTGTGTATAACCTGAAAAGAAAAAGAATTTAATTTGAACAATAAATTATATGAAACATATAGTACATATGCAAAAGAATAAATATATAAATAAAAAAATAAATATGCTATTTACATCACTAAAATGCTAAGTTACTTGCTACGTGCCAAGTTTTACGGACTTCTAAGCAAGTTTTATCACCATAATGCCGCCAAGTTTAGGAGTCCAACAGCCATGACGTTTGATTCCACACGTCGCATTTCAGATATTAGAAAAGAAAGCCCACCACCAGGTTTTCTACCAGTAGTTTCGATTATCCACTACAATGGGCTACCAGTTATTTAGTAGGTGACGTTAAGACTAACTCAAAAGCACCTTTTTTACCAACAAAAGCCTAACATGGTAAACTTTACGCGGTTAATGGTGCACCTTGATACACTATTGTATCATGGCCAAACATAAAAGCCACAATAGAAACCAAACAGCAAGCAATAAAGGTGTAAGGCTATCAACAAAAGACCAAAAAAAAAAAAATGTGTCATAAGATAGGACACCAACTTTAGTCCATGCTGCTATTCAGTATTACAAGACAAGCATCCTAACATATTACAAACACCTGAATTCGACAACAAAATAGAAGGAGAAGTGCATGATGACAACACTTGCAAGAAGTTTAGTACTAGCCAGATGTCTACTGTATAACATTGATTAGGAGAAATTCCAGTAAACTAGCCAAATGTATACTAATTGAGCTTGATTGGAAACTGAAGCAGCTCCCCGGCTAACTTCAGTTTCCAATTCTGACAAAGCATTTAGATGAGAGTTGAAGCCCCATACCTAAACAGGGTTAACTCTGGAATTAGATAACCATATAAAAGACCAACAAGTCATTTAACTCCCCTTTCCCCTTCCCCCCTTCTTTCTCTCTTCCTCTCCCTCTCCCTCTCCCTCGTCTCTTGTCAAACAACGCAAATCAACTCAAAAAGCCCTTGAAACATATAATTTGAGATCAATTATATACTAAAATATCCATTTTCGCCAATTGGCTCAATTCAAAGCCATATCTGCCCAAGATGCACATTTATGGGCATTTAAGGGTATGGCCCGTATCCTATTAAAACATACGTCATGAACTACCTTGTGCAGCTGTAGATGCAGAAAAGAAAAATAAATTGAAAAAGTAATTCATGGTGGAGAAAAACTTAAACTGATATATTAGCGTCAAAAAAATAATTGAACTAGTGCAACGAAACATTGCATGCAAAACTGATGATGCATATCCACCATCCTCAACTTCATCATCTTCATCATTATCACTACTGTTGCTGTCCACATCAATGTCATTAGTAGTAGATTTTGAAGGGACTAATTCCCGTCTTTTTCCAAAAATGTTGGAAACTTTAAATATTCCAATAGCATTCCAGGAAGTTTTTTTTGCCAATCAAATAAAAATAAAAAATCAAAATCTAATGGGTCTATTGATTCTGTAGTAGATATACACACCCAGACAAGTCTTCCAAAGAATAGCAACAAGGAAGCACAAAGATACCAACTCAATTTGATAGCAGAAAATTGTAATAGAATGAACCATACACAACAACTAAAAAGGAAATGAAGCTCACCTGCGTGCCTGCAACACAAAACACAGTGTGTGGAAAGTTGATCTGAACCAACTCCAGAAAATCATAAAGCACATCAAAGCTGTCACAATTTTCCAAATTCAATTAAAATAACAAATGAAAGTTCCCAAAGATATCATCACAAACTAAAAATTGATCATATACATTTATCTATCTATCTATCTATCTAGTTATATATCAACAAATATAGGATGGTGTATGTATGTATGCATGTATCTACAAACATTATATATGTATAATTCTAAGAGACCTTAAACAAGGCCAGCTGATCATTTCTAAATGCTTTGTCAAAATTGGGTAGCTTCAAAAATATAAATAACAGAGTGCCAGTAATAGCCAATGACCATTAACTGCAATGAAGCATCTCAAGAAACATAGGAAGCATATTAAGCGCGATCCAAAACTGTAACATGCCAACAATAAAATAACCCTTTGTCTATTGATAAAAAAAAAACAAAGCAAACTAGAAAGAAAACAAGTAGAGATTTTTAAATCAGTTGATTTGTTATTCTAAAGCACAAAAAAAACCTTGAAAAAGAATGAATCAATCAATGTCAAAACCCAAATAACCCAAGGCATACAAACGAAGCACAAAAAGAGAAAACATAGGGGCATCAAGGAACCCATCTAGATCGAAGAGAGTGTGAGAGAGAGATGATGAGAGAGAGGGAGACAGAGAGAGAGCTTCCCAATCGGCTATGTACGAAAACATAGTGAGAGAGACGATGAGGGAAAGAGAGAGGGGGAGAGCTTACTAATCGGCTATGGACAAAAATGAAATGTTAGGGCTTCAAAAAGTGGGAGTGCATGAGCGAGACCTCCAACCGCGGTGTAGTTGGCGGTGAGGGGGCCGAAGGAATCATCCGGTTGTAGTGGTGGACGAAGTAGTAGTGTTGTCAACAACTGGTGCCATGCTCCAGCAATGGAGGGGCAGCATTGGGCGACATCAGGGTAGAAGAAAAGGGAGAAAGAGACGAAGAGATGCTAGGGTTTGCAAATAAAAGAGAGGAAAAGGAGGAAACTAATTTTGGCACCAAAATGACACCATTTAGGAGGGGCAAAAGACATTGCTTCCAAAACGACGCCATTTTGATTAAATGCATTTTCAGTGGGTATAATGCCATCACCAATAAATAGTCGTGAAGAGGGGGTGAAGCCCTACAAACGTCAAAACGTTGTTGTTTTTCATACCTTTTGTGACGGTTGTGGCTATCGTTGCAAAAAACTCATCGACAATCAAAATGTTTTTGCCACGGGGTCATTGTCGTTGCAAATAATACTATTTGCGATGGCAATAGAGCGGTGGCAAATACGTGCTTCGCAAATGGCCTATTTTCATGTAGTGTAATGCTTCCTAAGAATGCTCGATTCTCAAATATTCAAATCTAGGCCCACTCCTTGAGGTGGTGCCATTATGATGAACTGAGCGGGGGGACCATCATAAGGCCGTAGGCTAAGAAACTAACACAGCATCTGCCCACAACCAAAGTTTCATCCCCCTTCTAACTAGAAGGTTTATCATCAAGTAAAGTATGCAAATATGCAAATGCAAGTGCACGCGCAGTGTGTGTGTGAAATTTAAAAAAAAAAAAGAGGAAAGGGCCTAACAACTCTCATCCATCCTGTCCATTCCATCCTATTCATTTATGACATACATGACAGTTAATATGACATAAAATAAAAACTGAACAAGGGTCCACCTAAAAAAGAAAATGCACAAAATTAGTACCTTGATGACAAACTTAATGTGAGCTTGAATGATTAAATATGAATTGAATGCAAGAAAAGACATGTTTTTTAAAGCAACTTTGAAAAGTTTGTTTTTGAAAGATTTGAGGTGGATATAATTGGACAAGTTAATCGAAGATTCTAGATGATTGAAGGATCGAGAGACATGATAATGGCATAACCCTCTAAGTGTCCCCAGTGGAGTCGGCAACTATCGCGTCTCGATTTTTCGCACTCAAGAAAACACAAGTGAGAAAAACACGGTACTCTCTCATTACAACTCATCCTTCTAAAAGGACGAGTGCGACTAGGTTTGAATTGAAAATTAACTTGAGTAAGGGTTTTTGAAAAAGATTTAGAGTTGCTACCTAACTCTGTTAAGGTGAGTTAAGTCACCTAAAATTAAGTGCAATCCGAAAGATTAAACTCAGGATTTTTTAAAAGGTTTTGAAAAACTTCCTCAAGAGAGGGATTTTAGGAAGAACAGGTTGTTTGGCAACTTTTCGAAAGATTCAAGCCCTTTGTTGAAAATAACTCATTTTTTGTCTTTTGAAAATAGTGATTCTAGGTTCGGAGGTTGGTTACGTATAGGAAAGATGCACTAGGCTATCACCCTATCCCGCCCTTGTGGTACCTACATGTCTATTCACCCTAGGTTCACTTATTTAAAATCTTCGATTATCCAATGTCCACTTATATCTACTTTGAAAAGAATTTTAGAAAGAGCTTTGATATGATACATGACATGCAAGTGCAAGAAAAGAATTTAATTTTAAAGAAATGATTTGAAGTTTGAAAATGTTGTGAAAATTGAAAACTTCAAAAAGGTTATGACTGCAATTATGAAAGTTGCCTACGTATATTTGTTGGGAATTAGGTCAGTTGTAGTTCGAACTCGGGATTCGATTGAAAATAAACACTTTGAGGTCTTGTTGTGTTTGAAAAGACACTTTGGGGCTTTTGAAAAGTTTGACTTGAAAATGTTCTTGTTTGAACTTTGATTAAAATATTGGAAATTGAACTTTGATTTAAAATCGAACTTCGAATTGACTTTGATTTGAAATTGAACTTAGAATTGACTTGGATTTGAAATTAAACTTGAAATTGACTTGGAAAGTTTGAATTGAACTTTGAAATCAATTTGAATTGAATTGGAGTTTGAAAACCATCTTGGTTTGGAAAAGAGTTTTAGAAAAGAATTCAAGCTTCCTAATTTTAGGAGTAGGGTTGAACTAGGGTTTGGCCTTCTTGGGTTTATGCAACCTAAGGTTGAAACATGCACTCAAAATAAAAGTTTGGATTTTAGAAAGTTGGATTTTCAAATTAGGAAGGTTCCAAATTAGAAAAGTTCCAAATTAGAAAATTTTCATTTTAGGAAAGTTTCTTTTTAAGAAAATGTTGATTTTGAAAAGATTTGAATTTAGAAAGATTTGAATTTGGAAATGTTTGAAATTAGAAAGATTTGAACTTAGAAAGAATTGAAAGTTTGAAATTAAGAAAGATTTGAAAGTCTAGAATTATGAAATGTTTGAAAGTTTGAAACTAGGAAAGATTTGATCTCTATTTCCGAAAATAAAAGATTGGATTTTAATTTAAAAAATAGATAATTTGATTTTGTTTCCAAAATTGGAGAATTTGATTTGGTTTTCTATTTGGAATTGAATTTAAATTGGAAAGTTTGAGTTTTTGGAAATCTATCACTTCATGTGACTTTTGAATTAGAAAATCTATGATTTTATTTAGAAAATGGTTTTGACAATATATGATTTAACGTAGAAAATAGTTTTGGAAACTTATGATTTGAGGTAAAATAGGAAGCCATGATTTTAAGAAAAGAATTAGGGTTTCCTAATCATGGATTCTAGAATTTTGACTTGGATTATCAAGAGAAAGAGTTTTTGGAAAGTAAATTTTTGAAAAGAGATTTTAGGAAGTAGATTTGCAAAAACTATTTGGAAAGAGGTTTGAATATGAACTTTTGCAAATCTCTTGAATAACTCACTTTCCTAAAACAATTCTAATAATAAAAATAGTAGAACCATTTTA
This sequence comes from Euryodendron excelsum, assembly GCA_033060915.1. Taxonomy (NCBI): domain Eukaryota; kingdom Viridiplantae; phylum Streptophyta; class Magnoliopsida; order Ericales; family Pentaphylacaceae; genus Euryodendron; species Euryodendron excelsum. The sequence goes on along the minus strand of CM065391.1, from coordinate 2,015,499 downwards.
AGGTTATGATTTTGACAATAACTATGGTTTGAAATATGGATCAAAATAATCACATTGAATATAACACTTTCCTAAAATAATTCTAACCATGGAATGGCTAAAATCATCTTAGAATTGTAATTTTGAACCCAAGATTTGGATCTTGATGGTCACTTTGAATATAACACTTTCCTAAATCAACCCTAACCATGGAATGGCAAGAATCATCCTAGGAGTGTGATTTTGAAACTAAATTTAAAAGAAAGAGGTTTTGAATGCAAGTTTTGAAGAGAACTTTGATGCAATTTTGAAAACAATTTTGAATGCAACTTTGAATACAATTCATGAACATAATAACCACAATGCAGTAGGGTCGTGAACTTATAAGATTAGGCTTCACCACATAATCAAGGGGGCTGAACCCACACCGTCTTAGGGGAAACTTAAAGAAAATCCTCAGTACTGTGATTCTCTCTAAGACCTTCCTAGGCATGAACTAGGAGGTCCCTTGTTTCAAGCATGCATGAAGATGAGATAGAAGATGGAGATTAAAATAGAAGAAAACCTAAGTGGGTTTGGAGAGACAAGAGAAAAGGGGGATTGCATAAACTAAATCGAAAGCCTACCTAGTCCCTTTTTTTTTTACTTTGATTGCTTTGCTTGCCTTGTTTGCTTCCCCTTGAGAGCTTTGAAGATACAACACTTGGTCTTCAATGGATGTTTGGAGGCTTGTATTTGAGTGTATAGAGTATTGGGAGGCTAGGGTTTGAGTGTATGAAGGCTAAGGCTTGAAAAGGCTTGAGAGAATTAGGTTTTTGAGGGAATTCGAGCTCTGTTTTCAGTGAAACAGAGTTTCTAGACTGAGTTTGTGGACCCTTTTTAGGCAGGGGGAGGGTTTGTTTTTATAGGCAAACCAAATAGGAACTGGCGCCTGTTGCAGTGGCGCTAGTGCTTTTTAAAGCTTGGTGTCACTAGGAGTAGTGGCGTCAGGCCATTTATTGGCTTGGCGCCACTAGTAGTGGCACCAGCCACTTAGGCAAGTTTTAAGGCGGCAAGAAACGTATCTTTTGACCCTTAGGATGTAAGACAAAAGATTTGGGTGCCTTTCCTAGTGACTACCATGCAATTTTTGGTTTGGTTCCACTAGAAATGACTCCAAAGGTCCGAGAATGATCCGGCAGGTTCTGAGTAACCAGAATTGGTTGAAAATGGACGGGAACCCTTAAGAGAGTTTCCCAGTGGTAACTGGCTTAAGAAATAATGCTGGAATGGTTAAAAAGGTTAATCGGCCCACCAGGAGCAAAATGGTCAATTGGACCGAAAAAATACTGGAATGGACCTTGAGTGACTTGTGGGAATGCTTGAAGGTTGGAAACACTATCGATAATGTTTTGGGCGATTTCCGATTTGATACCCAGAGTTGGTGTGGTTGAAAAAGGCGATCGCCACACCAAGGGCAAAATGATTATTTTGCACCGAGCTTACTAGAATAGACTTGAAATGGTCCGAAAAGGTGCTAAAATGTTAGGAATACTATGAGAAGCATCCTCAGGAGGCAACCGGTTTGATACCTAGAGTAGGTGTGGTTCTTAGAGGCGATCGGATGTAGAGGGACAAAATAATCATTTTGACTGAATGCTCTCGAAATTCGTTTGGAAGCGACTGGAAGGCACTTGAACATGCTAGATTGTCTTTGGGACAATGTTTGAAGGGTGGACTTATTGCTCTAAGGACTTAGGTACTTTCTCGAGGAGCGTGTCAAAAAGGTCCAAGGGGCAGTTTGGTCATTTTTCACTGAAGTGGCCTAGCAGGCACTGGTGTTAACCTGGGTATTAAGTGTTTCCATCACTTTGACAGAGTGTGATGAGTTAGTTTCCAAAGGTATCCTGTCTTTCGGTAAACGTGTCAAGGCCAAGAGACATGTTCGGTCCCGTGACATAAGGGTTTTGTTAGCAATTCCCAATGTCAATCTATTTGCAAGTGCTTCCACCACTCTGACAGTTGCGATGTTTATGAGTGTTTCCATCACTCTAACGGTTTGCGTTCATTCCAGAGACTGCCTGATCTCGAGAAGCTGCTGAATTATCCTATCGTCTAGGTTCTTTCCCAATTGACATGTCAGATAACAGACATTCTACATTGGCAGGTTAGCAGGCGCCAGAAGTGAACCGCTCTACCATCTTAGAGACTTAGGTTCCATCTCGGTCAATAGGTTTGAAGGGACTTACCATTTCAAGGAGTTTTCTTATTAAACATTCCAGACTGGATGGACTTGCCGTCTAAGGGATCAACTTTCTCGAAAGATGTGCTGGATTGAGTTTGATTGACTTGGACTAGAATTGAAACTAGAATTAAGGTTGAAATACGAACTTATCGTCTTTAAGAAGATGTGTCAACTGGAATTAGACCAAGTAATACCCTAAAGGTATTTTGGTCATTTTTCCTCTATTGGGCCTTGTGGGCCCGTGAAATGACTGATTAGTTGGATTAAGTCTAGAAAGATAAGTTAGACTTGAATGTATCTGCATTGGTTTGAATGTGAGTCCGGTCGGGCCAGAGATTTCTGAGCGGGCAAAAATGGGGTGCTTACAGCAAGGTCATTCAACGACCTCCCAACATCAAGCATAAAGAAAGCAAATTCAAAGACTCAAGAGTAGTTTAAGGTTTCAAATGAAAAACTAGATAGGTGAAAGTCCTAAGGAAAGTGTTTCCCTCTCCCCTTTTAATGTATTTATGTAATTTCATGTACAAAAGGAACTCACTTCAACAAAATTATCATTTATATTTATTGTGGATTAATGCATGTATGAATGAATGAGTAAATATGCTAGCACAGGTATAGTATTTCATACATGAGCAACCCCCTATCTCTAAAAGTGAGCCAACATATCATGCTTGGTCCCCATCAGAGAGTAAGGGCACCCCTGAGGCATGCATTGCATAAACACTTTCAAACCAAGGCACTAACTTCTCTTCTTTCTTTTTTTCGTGTCTTCTTTCCTCTCCCCAATCTCCCAAGGCCAAGAACGCGAAAGGTTGAAGCAAGGACAAAAAGGGGGTCTTCTAAAGCTGTTTGTTTACTGCTATTATGCTATTTGCATATCTGCGGCTATTATGCTCATGCATTAATATCCATTCCAAAATAAGAGTTTCAAGAAACTTGAGTCATTACATTCTTATGCATGCAGTCAAATGTAGAGAGAAAGAGATGATCCAACCTCATGCTAATCAAACCCACCTAAACTCCTAAGGGTTCCCTGTAACCCTAACAATTCATGCCATGCATGGAATCATATTTCAAGAGAGGCCCCAAATCTCTCTCTGTCTATGGAGGTGTGATTGTCTGAACAAAGAAGCATCAACCGGCTCATGTTGACGAGGTATTGTATTGCATACAGGGGCAAAATCCCACCTCTAAAATGGACTCAACATCATGCCTAGGTTCCCTCAAAGAAGGGACCTCCATAGGACATGCATTATATAAAACCTCCAACTCTACATGCTAACTGCATTTTGTTTTTCTTTTTCTTTTTTCAGGTTAAAGGACACAACTGAACTCATAGAATCCCTCTAGAATCCCACTCAATTCAAACTTATCAAGGGTATGCCTAGTTGTTGGAAGAGGCCTAACCAATATTGAAGAGTAAGAAGAACTGGCTATCCATCTACAATATGTTACCTCGAACTAATTACCTCCATGCCATGTCGCCACAGTCACCATTCATGTAGAAGAGGTCTTTTTCATTTGTAGAGTTCTATCACTCTTATGTATTACCACAACAAAACCCTCCAACTTCCAAGCTTTTTAGCCCATGCCAAACACCAAAAAAGATTCGGTTCACTCCGATCATTCGATAATTGAGAAAATAGTCACCAACCACCGTAGCAATAGATGCTACCCACTTAAGAAAGGATTAGGGGCACAGTTACAGGGTGGTCCTCATCTGAAAGAATGCAATGGTCATCATTATACTTGTGGGCTAGGATATTGTCCCCCTCTAAAGGAGACTAAGCAAAAGGGTCGACTTGAAATCCAACCATTAAGCAATAGATAACAAATGTTGTCTACCATTCCAGTCCCAATTATTAACTGTAAATTAGTTCAAATCCCAAAAGAGTCACTATCAAGCTTATCCCACAAAGAAAGTGTAACAATCCTGGACACTGATCCTCCAATATCAGCTTACCTCACTCAAGGTTTTATCTATCTAGTTGCATCAGATAAGTGTAAGTACCCCATTTTAGCCTGCTCAGCAATCTCTAGCCCCATCGGACTTACATTCAAATCGACATAGACACATTAAGTCCAAACTGGCTTTCCAGACTCAATCCAGAGATCCAACAGCTGCACGGGCCCGCGAGGCCTAATAGAGGCAAAATGATCAAAATACCCTTGAGGCATTGCTCAGTTCAATTTCAGTTGGCACGTCTTTTCAAAGACGATAAGTCCATATTTCAACCACAATTTCAGTTACAATTCTAGTCCAAACTAGTCAAGTTTAATCTGGCACGTCTTTTGAGAAAATTAATTCCTCAGACTGTAAGTCCATCCAGTACGTCACATTTACCGAGAAAACATAAAACCCCTTAGAATGATAAGTCCCTTCACACTTGTCGACCAGGACGAAACCTAAGTCCCCGACATGGTAGAGCGGTTTACTTATGGCGCCTGCTAGCCCGTCAACGTAGAATGTTTGCTATTCAGTACATCAATAAAAAAAGTACCTAAGACCCCAAGACAATAAGACTATCTAGCAGCCTCCCGAGATCAGGCAGTCTCTAGAGTGAATGCATATCATCGAAGTGATAAAAACACTCACAAATATCGCAACCATTAGAGTAATTAAAACACTCACAAATAGGACGACATTAGAATGACAACAAACCCCCTATGCCATGGGAGCAAACACGCCTCTTAGCTATAACATGTTTACTAAAGGACAGGATACCTTTGAAAACCAATTCGTCATTCACCATCAGAGTGACGAAAACACTTAAAACCTAGGTCAACACCAGTGCCTGCTAGCCTATTCTGGTAAAAAATGACAAAACTGCCCCTTAGGCCCCACCGGCATGCTTCTCGCAAAAGTACCTAAGATCTTAGATCTTAGACCTATAAGTCCACCATTCCAAGATTGTCCCATAGATAATTATAAGCACTCCATTTTTGCCTGCTCAGCAATCTCCGATCCAACCAGACATATATCAAACTAACACAGACACATTCAAGCCTAAATCGGCTTTCCAAACTCAATTTAGTTAATCAACCGCTTTGCCGGCCTGTTGGGCCCAATAGAGGCAAAATGACCAAAATACCCTTAGAAAATTGCCTGGTCCAATTCCAGTTGGCACGTCTTCTTATAGACTGTAAGTCTATATTTCAATCTTAATTCCAATTCGAATTCTAGTCCAACTCAATCTAGCTTATTTTTTGAGAAAGTTGATCCCTTAGATGGTAAATCCATTCAGCACAACACGTTTACTAAGAAAACTCCTCGAAATGGTAACTTCCTTCAAACTTGTCGATCGGGATAGAATCTAAGTTCTCGAGATGATAGAACGGTTCACTTCTAGGGTCTGCTAGCCCGCCAACGTAGAATGTTCACAATTCGACACGTTGATTGGGAAAGTACCTAATGCCCCGAGACGATAAGACCATTAAGCAACTTTCCAAGATCAGGTAGTCTCTGAAATAAATGGACACCGTCAAAGTGACAAAAACACTAACAAACATCGCAACCATTAGAGTGGCGAAAGCACTCGCAAACAAGTTGACATTAGAAATTGCCAACAAACCCCTTATGTCATGGAACCAAACACGCCTCTTGGTCGTGACACGTTTACTAAAGAACGGGATATCTCTAGAAACCAACTCATCACACACCATCAGAGTGACAAAAACACTCAAAATTTGTGTCAACCCCAATGCCTACTAGCCTATTCTAGTGAAAAATGACCAAATTGCCCATTGGGCCCCATCAACACGCTTTTTGAGAAAGTACCTAAGTCTTCAAAGTGGTAAGTCTACCCTTTCAAGATTGTCCCAAAGATAATCTAGCATGTTCTAGTGCCTTCCATTTGCTTCCGGATCAATTTTGAGCGCATTGGTCAAAATGACCATTTTGTCCCTAGGCATCCAATCAGCTCTAAAAGCCACACCGGCTCTGGATATCAAACTGATTATCTTTTAAGAATACTTTTAATAGTATTCCCAATCTTATAATACCTTTGGGGTCCATTCTGAGTCCATTCTGGTAAACTTAGTGCGAAATGATCATTTTGCTCATAGTGGGCCGGTCACTTTTTTCAACCACACCGGCTCTAGGTATCAAACTAGCAATTCCTTGAAACACACTAAATAGTGTTTCCAATATTCAAATATTCTCATGGATCACTTTGGAAAAATCCTGGTGTTCCCTGGTTCAAATGACCGTTTTACCCCTAGTGGGCCGATCGCTCTTTTCAAACTTTTTCAGCTCTAATCATCAAGTTTTTTACATCTAGGACACTCTTCTAAAATTCCTAAAGTGATTGCATATCATACAATATATCATCCCTAAAGTGATGGCTCAAACCTCCTTTCTAAAATTCTTTTCAAAGTCGATAGTATTGGACAATTGTTAATCGGAGTTTGTAATTGAGTGAACCTATGGTGAGAAGACATGTAGGTACCTTAAAGGCGGGATAGGGTGATAGTTTAGTGTATCTTCCCTATACGTAACCAACCTCCGAACCTAGTGTCACTATTTTCGAAAGACCAAAATGGAGTTATTTTCAAAAAGGGCTTAAATCTTTTCAAAGGTTGCCAAACAACCTGTTTTCTCCAAAGAAACCCTCTCTTGAGTAAGTTTTCTAAAACCTTTTCAAAAATCCTAAATTTAATTATTGGATTGCACTTAGTTTTAGGTGACCTAACTTACTTTAACAAATTTAGGTGGCAACTCCAAATCTTTTTCAAAAGCCCTTATTCAAATCAATTTTTAATTCAAATCTAGTCGCATTCGTCATTCTAAGAGGATGAGTTCTAACGAGAGAATATCGTGTATTTTTCTCGCCATTCTCGAGTGCAGAAAAACTGGGGCACGAAAATAATCTAGCATGTTCTAGTGCCTTCCAGTCGCTTTTGGATCGATTTCGAGAGTATCCGGTCAAAATGACCATTTTGTCCCTGGGCATCCAATTGCCTCTAGGAACCATACCAGCTCTAGTTATTAAACCAGTTAACTTCTGAAGATGCTTCTAATAGTATTCGTAACTTTTTAGTACCTTTTAGGACCATTCCAAGTCCATTCCGGTAAACCTGGTGCGAAATGACTATTGTGCCCCGGCTGCCCAGTCACCTTTTGTAACCACACCGGCTCTGGGTATCAAGCCAACAATCCTTTGGAACATTCTCAATAGTATTTCTAACCTTCAAGTCTTCTCACGGATCACTCCGGGTCGATCTTGGTGTTTTCCTAATTCAAATGATCATTTTGCCCCTGGTGGGCCGGTCACCCGTTTTAATTATTTCGGCTCTGGTTCTCAAGCCAGCTATCTCTAGGACACTTTTTCAAGACTTTCTGGAGTCACTCCTAGTGAAGTCAAGCCAAAAATTGTATGGTAGTCACTAGGATATGCGCCCAAATCTTCTGCCTTGCGTTACAAGGGTCAAAGATCTGTTTCTTGCTACCTTAAAAAACTTGCCTAAAATGCTGGTGCCACTCCTAGTGGCGCCAAGCCAAATATTGGCTTTGGGCCACTGCAACAGGCGTTAGTCACTATTTCAATGGCCTATAAATACATATCATCTCCTGCATATTCTGGATCTGCAAAATCACTCTAGAAACTCTGCCTCTTTGAAAACAACACTCGAATTCCCTCAAAACCCTAATTCTCTCAAGCCCCCTCAAATTATAGCCTCCATACACTTAAACCTAGCCTTTATACAATCTATACACTCAAATCCTTGCCTCCAAGCATCCATTGAAGGTAAAATCCAGCTCTTGAAATCTCTTGAAGATCAACTCAAAGTTCAAGCAAGTCCTTTATTGAAGCATACAATCTAACAAGGAGACAAGGTAGGATTCTATTTATTTTTATGTAATCCCTCTCTCTCTTCTCCCTCCTAGCCCACTTGGACTATTCTGTATTTTAATCCTCATCTTCTATCTCCTCTTCTTGCGTGGTTGAAATAAGAGACCTCCCGATTTATACCTAGGAAGGCCTTAGAGAGAATCATCGTGTCAGGGATTTTCTTTGAGTTCCACCTAAGATGGTGTGAGTCCAGCCCCCTTGGTTGTGTGGTGAAGTCTAACCTTGTATGTTTATGTCCTTATTGCATTGTTGCAATCATAATCATGCATTTAAAGGTGTTTTCAAACTTGCATTAAAAGTTGTTTTCAAAACTTGCATTCAAAACTTTTTCTTTCAAAGTTGTTTTAAAAACCACAATCCTAATATAATTCTAACCATTCCATGGTTAGGGTTGTTTTAGGAAAATGTTATATTCAATATGACCATCAAGGTCCAAATTTGAGTCCACGTCTTAAATTACTTTTCAAGAAAATCACAACTCTTAGGTGATTCTAGCCTTCCTATAGTTATGGTTATTTTAGGAAAGTGTTACATTCAAAGAGACCATCAAAGTCCATCTTAGGGTTTCAAACCCTAGTTGTTGTCAAAATCATTACCCTAGAATAGTTCTAGTCTTCTCATGATTAGAATTGTTTTAGAAAAGTAAAATATTCAAGGGACTTTCAAAAGTCTACATTCAAATGTTTCTAAAATGAATTTTGCCAATCCACCTCCTAAAAGTTCTTGTCAAAGATTTACTTTCAAAAAACTCTTTGTCTTGAAATCTAAGTCAAAACCCTAGAGTCCATGTTTAGAAAACAATAGTTTTCTCACATAAATGATAGCTTTCTATTTGCATCAAATCATAGATTTTCAAAACCATTTTTTCACATGAAATCATAGATTTTCTAATTCAAAAGTCATATAAAATGTTAGATTTCCAAAACTAAAGCTTTCCAATTTCAAGTCAAGTCAAATCAAATCTTTTTCAAATAGGAAACCAAATCAAAATATCTATTTATGAAAATAAAATCTAATCTTCTATTTTAGGAAATAGAGATCAAACATTTCCTAAGTTCAAACTTTCAAATCTTTTCCAATTTCAAATTTTCAAATATTTCCTAGTTTCAAACTTTCAAATCTTTCCTAATTCCAAATATTTCTAATTTTAAACCCTTTCTAATTTCAAATCTTTCTTAATTCAAACCTTTCTTATCAAGTCTTTCCTGAAATGAAAACTTTTCTAAAATGGAACTTTTCTAATTCAAAACTTTCCTCATTTAGAACTTTTCTAATTCAAAACTTTCTAACATCAAGTTTTTCCAAAATCAAAATTTTCAAATGCATGTTTAAACCCTATGTTACCTAATTCAAATCCTAATTCAAATCCTAATTCAAATCAAGATGATTTCGAAGTTCAATTCAAGCTTTCCAAAATAAGCCCAAGTTCTACTTTAAAGTTCGATTTCAAATCAAAGCCAATTTAAAATCAAAGTTCAATTTCAAATCCTCAAATCAAAGTTCAAATTAAACCCTTTTCAAGTCAAACTTTTCAAAGGCCTCAGAAGTGTCTATTTTCAATTGGACCCTGAGAACGAATTATGATTGACCTGATTCTCAACAAAGAAATGCGTAGGCAACCCTCATGGGTGCGAGCATAACCATTCTCAAAATTTCAATTTCCTTTTTTAAGACTTCTCTCCAAATTCAAATTTTTTTCATGCACTTTCATATAATGGATCACATCATCTCTAAAATGATGACATAAACCTCTTTTAAAAATGGATATAATTGGACCTTGGATAATCAGAGATTTTAAATGAGTAAACCTAAGGTGAAAAGACATATAGGTACTGCAAGGGCAGGATATGGTGATAGCCTCGTGCATCTTCCCTATACGTAACCAACCTCTGAACCTAGAATCACTGTTTTTGAAAGACCAAACAGTTATTATCAGAAAGGGCTTAAATCCTTCCAAAAGTTGTCAAACAACCTGTTTTCTCCAAAAAATATCCTCTTGAGGAAGTTTTCCAAAACCTTTTTAAAAACCCTAAGTTTAATCTTCATATTGCACTTTGTTTTAAGTGACTTAATTCACCTTAACAAAGTTAGGTGGCAACTCCAAACCTTTTTTCAAAAGCCCTTATTTAAGTCAATTTCTAATTCAAATCTAGTAGCACCCATTTTTCTATGAGGATGAGTTTTAACGAGAGAGTATTGTGTGTTTCCCACCTATCATCTCGATGTGTGAAAAATCAAGGCGTGACAACAAGGAGATGGTTGACTAGACCGCCTTTTATATTCCCAAGCTCTAAAGGCCCTAGTAAAGCCTAAAGAAGGAATCCCTTGATATTAGCTTATTAAAGTACTTTGTAGAATATCAAGTATATTACGGAATAATCTAAAATAAAAGACTCCTGATTATGAAATGCTTTCTTTGTCATGCTAAAATCGTTTTCAAACAAATTGTAGGGTATCCAAAGCTTGGCATCTTTTGACCCTAAACACTTCTAGAGGTTCTCTACAGATTCGGCCTCCTTAAGTCCATCATAACAAATAATGCAAGCAACCTCAACTATGATGGCAAAGCTTCGCCAAACCTTCAAGATCAATCCCCACAACTCAGTGGCCTACCGTTCATAAACAAATGGAGCCATCGAAGTAGCATGGCAAAAAATGCAAGAGAATCCCTTGCAAGAAGAATGACAACCATAAGGATTGGCACGAGCAGCTACCCTTTGTGTTGATGGCATATAGAACCTCAGTCAGAATCTTAACTAGGGCATCACCATTCTCCTTGGTCTAAAGTAATGCGGCAATCCTACCAGTCAAAGTAGAAATCCCCTATCTCCGAGTCCTCATGGAAATTGAACTCACTAAAGTAGACTGGATCAAAGACCGGTATGAACAGCTTTGCCTCCTAGATGAAAAGAGAATGGCAGCCATCTACCATACGCAATGCTATCAAATATGCATCACCAGATCTTTCAACAGGAAAGTCAAGCCCGTCAGTTCAAGGAAGAAGGCCTCATTCTCAAACAAATGCTTTCAAGTCAACAGAAAGTCAAAGGTAAGTTTGCCCCCAACTATGAAAGGTCGTTCTTAGGTCACAAAGTTATGACAGGAAGAGCATTAATCCTAGCAGAGATGGAGAGAGAAATCTTCCCTGCACCAATCATCTCAAGTAAAGCACTACTATGTGTAACCAAAAATTCCGACATAGTAATAGCAGCAATGATTGAAATAAAGAAAAGGCCATCAATTCTTCTATCATACAGAAAAAAAATTCCCTTGCAAAGCCTATTTGAGCTGATTACATTCTTTTAAAAAAACTAACCTAGTCATCAAATCTATGCCTCACAGCCTAAGGTCAAATCAAACTTCGAAGATCACTGCCATACAGGGATGAGTGGCGCCAAGCCAAAAATTGGCTAGTGGCGCCACCATCTCAACTTTTGCCTATAAATACAGTGTTCCCCTAGCGTATTTGAGGTCTGAAAAACCATAAAGAAACACTGCCTCTTTCAAGACAGCCCCCGAAATCCTCCCAAAACCCTAGCTTTCTCCAAGGTTCAAGTCTCCTTAGCCTACACCCTCTAAACCCTAGCCCCCGAGCACCATTGGAAGCCATCTTCAGCTTTCTCGAAGCTCTCTTAAGTTCAAGGAAAAGGCTTTGTAAAGCCTTAAAGGAGATTCCAAGACAAGGTAAGGTTTCTCTTTAAATTTTGCAAACCCTCTTTATCTCTTTCTAAGCACCCCATCTTTGACTGCTCGGCAGTCTACAGTCCGTCTAGACTTGAGTTCAAGTCAATATGGACATATTCTAGAATTCTAGTCATAATCCAGTCAATTCATTGCTTCGCAGGCCCACCAGGTCCAAATAGAGGCAAAATGACCAAAATGCCCTTGTGGGTATTGTTCGGTCCAATCCCGTACGCGCGTCTTCCCGAAGACGGTAAGCCCTCTTTTCCAGTCAAATTTCAATCCCTCTCTCGAGAAAGTTGATTCCTTGAGACAGTAAGTCTATCTTGTCTGGCACATTTTTCGAAGAAAGTTTATTCAGAACTATAAGTCCTTTCAAACTCGTCGACCGGGATGAGACCCCTAGTCCCCGAGATGGTAGCACGGTCCACCTTTGGCGCCTACTAGCCCGCCAATGCGAAAATGTCTATTTCAACATGCCTTTTGAGAAAGTTGATTCCTCAGGTGCTAAGTCCTTTTAGCAGCTTCCCGAGATTAAGCAGTCTCGGGAATGATCGCGAACCGTTAAACTAGCAGAAGTACTCGCAAACATCGCAATCGTCAGAGTAGCGGAAATACTTGCAAATAGGTCGATATATGGAATTGCCAACAAACCCCTGCCAGCCCACTTCGGTGAAAAATGACCAAATTGCTCCTAGGGCATTTCCGGCACGTTTCTCGAGAAAATACCTAAGTCCTTAGAACGGTAAGTCCACCCTTCCAAGATTGTCTTAAAAGCAATCTGGCATGATTAGGTGCCTTCTAGTTAGTTCGGGCCAATTTCGAGACTTTCCGGTCAAGATGACCATTTTGGCCCTAGGCATCTGAACGCCCTGAGAATCACATCAGCTCTGGGTATCAAATCGGTAATCTCCCGAGAATGCTTTTTATAGTAATCTCGACCTTCCATTATCTTTTCGGATCATTCCGAGTCAATTCCAGCAAACCTGGTGCAAAATAACCGTTTTGCCCCTGGTAGGCTGGTCGCCTTTTCCAACAACACCGGCTCTGGGTATCAAACCGGTAACCTCCTGGGACATTCTAAATAATGTTTCCAAACTTTGAATCTTCTTCCGAGATATTCTGAGTCCGTCCTGGTAGCTTTCCGGCCTAGTTGATCGTTTTGCCCCTAATAGCCCGGTCAACCCCTCTAACAAACCCTGACATCCTTTTTCTAGTCCATTACCCCCCGAGAACCTATCCTAAGGGTTTCTGCCCTTTTCCGGTCTTCCGAGCCATTCTCGGTCCCTAAAATCCTTCCCGAACCTTCCAGAGCCACTCATAGTGAAGCTAGGCTAAAAATTGCATGGTAGTCACTAGTACAGGCGCCCAAATTTCTGAAGATACGTTGTTTGCCGACTTAAAAGCTTTCCTAAGCGGCCGGTGGCGCCAAGCCAAAAAATGGCCTAGCACCACTCTTAGTGACACCAATGTATTCTTGGGCCTGGTGCCACTACAACAGGCACTAGGTTCATCCTCTGTCTATTAATACAGACTTTCTCCAGCGTGAAAAGGGTCCACAAACTCAGTCTAAAAATCCTATTGTTTGATATACAGAGCTCGTAGCCTCTCTAAACCCTAGCTTCTTTAGGTTTTCTAAACCCTAGCCTCCATACACAAACCCTAGCCTCCTATACACTCATATACACTCACACACACTCATACACTAGCCTCCAAAGCATCCATTGAAGACTTGAAGTGCTACAAACTGAAGTTCTCGAAGATCAAGACGAAGACTGAAGCGAAGACAGAAGCTAAGCAAGAAAAGCAAAGCGCGCAAAGCAAAGCAAAATAAATAAGACACAAGGTAGGCTTTCTCTTTAAGTTTACGCATCTTCCCCCTCTCTTCTCTCTCCTAACCCACTTGGGTTTTCTTCTATTTTAAACCCCCATCTTCTACCTCCCCTTTCTTGCATGCTTGAAATACGGGATTTCCCGGTCCCTATACAAGATTAGGCTATTGGAAGGTCACCGTGTCGGGGGCTTTCTTTTAGTCTAACCGAAGACCACGTGGGTTGGCCCCCTTGATTATGCGGTGAATCTTTTAACCTTGTATGTTCATGACCCCAATTTGTATTGTGCATATCATGATCTTGCATTCTTCTAAAAATTATTTTCAAACTTGTTTTCAAAACTTGAATTAAAACCATTTTCAAAACTTGCATCAAAATCTTCTTTTTCAAAACCACAATCCTAGGTGGTTCTAGCCTTTCCATGGCTAGGGTTGCTTTAGAAAAGTGTTATATTTAAAGTGACCAATATGGTCCATATTTTCAAATCATTGTTTTCAAAACCACTATCCTAAAGTGGTTCTGACCTTCTTATGGTTAGAATCGTTGTAGGAAAGTAAGATATTTTATATACTTTCTTAAACTCTCTCCAATCTTCTTTTCAAAATTGTCTTCAAAAACTCCCTCAAAAAATCTATTTCTCAAAACTTCTTTTTAAACTCATTTCCAAAACACTCTCCTCAAAGTTCACTTTCTAAAAACGCTCCCTAAATCTCTTTCCTTAAAACTCTTTCCAACAATCGCCTTCCAAAAATCTTTCTAAAAACTCTCTCTTCAATACTCACCTTCTAGAAATTCCTCTCTAGGATTTCCTTCCAAAAATCTTCCTTTCCAAAAACTCACTTTCCAAAATCTCTTTTCTTAGAGTACAAGTCGAACCTTAGAACCCACGATTAGGAAACCCTAACTTTTCTTCCCAAAAACATAATTTTCAATCTTGCCTTAAAACCTAGGTTTCCAAAGCCTCTTGTTTTCTACATCAAAACTATATATATTTCCAAAACTCCTTTTCTACATCAAAACTATAGTCTTCCAAATTTAGGGATTTCAAAACTCTATCTTTCCAATTCCATGCCAAATCAAATCTTCCCTTTAGGAAACCAAATCCAATCCCCCATTCAGAAAACTAAATCCTATCCTTCGTTTTTGGAAACAAAATCAAAACATCTCTTTTTAAAAACAAAATCCAATCTTTTGTTTTAGGAAATAGGAATCTCAATCCTTCCAACTCTAAATCTTTCCTAATTCAAATCCTTCCTAATCTCCTACTTTCCTAAATCTTAAGTTTTTAAAACTTAAACTTTTAAATCTTTCCTTCAACTTTAAGCTTCCAAATCTTTCCTAATTCCGTACCTTTTTAAATCTCAACTTTCCAAATCTAAATCTTTTCTTAAACTTAAACCTTTTCTATCTTCAAGTAAATTCTAAACTTCTCTAAACTTCAAATCTTTCCCAATCTAAAACTTTCTAAGCTCAAGACTTTCTTACTTTCAAAACTTCCCTATTTCAAAACATTCCAAATTCAGAACTTTCCAATTTCAAAACTTTCTTAAAACGGAAACTTTTCTAATTCGAAATATTTCCTAAATGAAACTTTCCTGAATCGAAATCTTTCCTAAACCAAAACTTTCCTAAAACGAAACTTTCCTAATTTGAACATTTCCTAATTCAAACATTTCCTAATTTCAACTTTCCTAATCTTCCAAGTCCAACATTTGAGTCAAATATTTCTAAATCTCAATTCTTTCCTAAGTTCTATCTTTCCTAAGTCTAGGTTTCTTAAAACCAAGCTTTCTAAAACCCTATCTTTTCAAATCTAGTTCAAGTTCTCTTCCAAAGGTCAAATCCTCTTTCAAGTTCAATCCTAGGTCTAAGTTCAATATCTCAATCTTCCAATCCAAATTCCAATTCAATTTCTTCTTCCATGTCAAAATCTTCTATTTTCTATCGAACTCTTGTCCGAACTACGACTGACCTGATTCCTCAAAAAGGTTACGTAAGCAACCCTCGTGGGTGCGGTCACAACCTTTTTCAAGCTTCTATTTTCACAACTTTTTTCAACCTTCAAATTCCATAATCTATTTTCAAGTTTCCAGTTCCAAAAATCTGTTTTCAAATCTTTATTTCCAATTTCTAAAACTTTCCAATTTCAAATCTATCTTTTCAAATTTCTTTTTAAATCAAATCAATTTCTTTTCAAATCTATTTCCAAATCTATTTTCCGATTCTCTTTTCTTGCACTTGCATGTCATGTATTATTCTTTTAAAAATTCTTTTCTAAAGTGGATAGGATTGGACATCTATTAGTTGAAGACTCTCCTAGGTGAATCTAGGCTGAATAGACATGTAGGAACTGCAAGGGCAGGATAGGGTGATGGCTTAGTGCGCCTTCCCTACACGTAACCAACCTCCGAACCTAGATCACTATTTTCAAAGACCAAATTGGAGTTTATTTTCGAAAAGGGCTTAATTATTTTCCAAAGGTTGCCAAACAACTTATTTTCTTAAAAATCCTCTCTTGAGGAAGTATTTTCAAAATCGTTTTCAAAAACCCTGAGTGTAGTTTTTGAATTGTGCTTAATTTTAAGGTGACTTAACTCACCTTAATTAAGTTAGCCGACTCTAATTGTTTTCTAAAAGCCCTTTACTCAAATCTATTTTCAATTCAAACCTAGTCGCACTCATTCTTTTAGGAGGATGAGTTCTAACGAGAGAGTACAACATTTTTCCTGCTTGTGTGTGTATTCCTCGAGTGCGAAAAATCTGGGTGCGATAAGGGATTAGGAAGGTACTAGATTAGGAAGGATTGAGATTCCTATTTCCTAAAACAAGTGATTGGATTTTGTTTCTAAAGAGGTGATTTGATTTTGTTTCAAAAAATGGAGGATTGTATCTAGTTTCCTAAACAGGAAGATTAGATTTGGTTTCCAAAAGGAAATATTGAATTTGGCATGGATTTGGAAAGGGAAGTTTTAAAAACCCTAGATTTGGAAGACTATAGGTTTGATGTAGAAAATAGGTTTGGAAACTTATGATTTTGAGGCAAGATTGAAAATCATGTTTTTGGGAAGGAAAATTAAGATTTCCTAATCGTGGGTTCTAGGGCTTGACTTATGCTCTAAGGAAGAAGATTTTGGAAAGTGAGTTTTAAGAAAGGGATATTTTTCGAAGGCAATCCTAGAGAGGAGTTTTTAGAAAGTGAATTTTGAAGAGAGAATTTTTGGAAAGTAAAACTTTGAGAGAGTTTTTGAAAAGAGATTTTAGGAAAGAGATTTAAGGATCGTTTTTGGAAAGGAGTTTTCGAAAAATAGATTTTTGGAGGGAGTTTTTGAAAATAATTTTAGAAAGGAGATTGGAGAGAGTTTTTAGAAAGTATATAAAATATCTCACTTTCCTAAAACGATTCTAACCATAAGAAGGTTATAACCACTTTAAAATAGTGGTTTTGAAAACAATAATATTTTGAAAACATGGACCATATTGGTCACTTTAATTGTAACACTTTTCCAAAAGCAACCCTAGCCATGGAAAGGCTAGAATCACCTGAGGATTGTGATTTTAAAAACAAGTTTTGAAGAAGAAAATTTAATGCAAGTTTTGAAAACGATTTTAATGCAAGTTTTGAAAACAAGTTTGAAAACGAATTTTGGAGGAATGCAAGATCATGATATGCACAATACAAATTGGGGTCGTGAACATACAAGGTTAAAGGCTTCACCACATAATCAAGGGGGCCGAACCCACGTGGTCTCCGGTTAAACTAAAAGAAAGCCCTCGGCATAGTGACCTTCCAATAGCCTAATCCTACACATGGACCAAGAAATCCCTTGTTTCAAGCATGCAAGAAATGGGGGAAGAAGATGGGGGATTAAAATAGAAGAAAACCCAAGTGGGTTCGGAGAGAGAAGAAAGAGGGGAAAGATGCATAAACTTAAATAGAGAGCCTACCTTGTGTCTTCTTTAGTTTTCTTTGTTTTGCGCGCTTTATTTTTCTTGCTTTGCTTTGGTCTTCGCTTCAGCCTTCGTCTTGATCTCCGAGAGCTTCAGTTTGCAGCACTTCAAGTTTTCAATGAAGGCTTTGGAGGCTAGTGTATGAGTATATGACAGTGTGTATGAATGTATAGGCGGCTAAAGTTTGTGTATAGTGGCTAGGGTTTGGAAAACCTAAAGGAGACTAGGGTTTAGGGTGGCTACGAGCTCTGTATGTCGAAGAGGAGTGTTTTTAGACTGAGTTGGCGGACCTCTTTCATGCTGGAGGAGGCTATGTATTTATAGAGAGAGGAATGACCTGGTACCTATTGCAGTGGCGCCAGGCCAAAAAACCTTCTGGCGCCACTAGTAGTGGTGCCAGGCCAGCCCTTGAGCATCATTGGAGGCCATCTTCAGCTTTCTCGAAGCTCTCGAAGCTCTTTCAAGTCCAAGGAAAAGGCTTTGTAAAAGCTTAAGGGAGATTCCGAGACAAGGTAGGAATGGCGCCAGGCCAATTCTTGGCTTGGCGCTACTGCTAGTGGTGCCAGCCAGTTAGGGAAGTTTTAAGGTTGGCAAGCAACGTATCTTTGAAAGATTTGGGCGCCTATACTAGTGACTACCATGCAATTTTTAGCCTGACTTTACTACGAGTGACTCCGAAAAGTTCGAGAACGATTTGAAGAGGCCGAGAATGACCCGGAGAGCCGGAAAAGGGCAGGAACACTTAGAATAGTGTTCTGGAGGTATTTGACTTGAAAAATAAAAATAGGATGTTTCGAAAGGATTGATCGAGCCGTTAGGGGCAAAACGGTCAATCGAGTTGGAAAGCTGTCAGGACAGACTTGGAATGTCACGGAAAAAGACTCGAGACTTGGGGACATTATTTAGAATGTTCCCAAAGGTTGCCAGTTTGATGCCTAGAGCGGTGTGGTCGGAAAAGGCGACCGGCCCTCTAGGGGCAAAACAGTTATTTTATACCGGGTTTGCCAGAATTGACTCGGAATGATCTGGGAAGGTATAGGAAGGTTGGGAATACTATAAGAAGCATTCTTGGGAGGTTATTGATTTGATACCCAGAGCCGGTGTGGTTCCCGGGGCATTCGAATGCTTAGGGACAAAATGGTCATCTTAACCGAAAAGTCTCGGAATTGTTACGAAACGGACTAGAAGGCACCTAATCATGCCGAATTGCCTTTAAGACAATCTTGGAAGGTTGGACTTACCGTTTTGAGGATTCAAATATGTTCTTGAGAAACGTGTCGAAAAATGGCCCTAGGGGAGTTTGGTCATTTTTCACCGAAGTGGGCTAGCAGACACTGGTGCTGACCTGGGTTTTGAGTGTTTCCGCTACTCTAACGGCGGTTGCATGATACAGGGGTTTGTTGGCAATTTCCTATATCGACCTGTTTGCGAGTATTTCCGCTACTCTGACAGTTGCGATGTTTGCAAGTATTTCCGCTACTCTGACTGTTCGCGATCATTCCCGAGACTGCCTGATCTCGGAAAGCTGCTAAAGGGACTTAGCGCCTGAGAATCAACTTTCTCGAAAGGCGTGCGTAAACGGACATTTCTGCATTGGAGGGCTAACAGGCGCCAAAGGTGGACCGTTCTACCATCTAAGGGACTTGGGGTCTAGTCCCGGTCGACAGGTTTAAAGGGACTTACCATTCCGAAGAGACTTTTTTCAGAAAAGGTGCCAAACCGTCTCAAGGAATCAACTGTCTCGAGAGAGGGATTGGAATTGGAATTGGAAAGGGGACTTACTATCTTCGAAAAGACGTGCCTAATTTGGAATTGGAAAGGGAACTTACTGTCTTCAGAAAGACATGCCTAATTGGATAGATTTACCATCTCGAGGAATCAACTATCTCGAGAGAGGGATTGGAATTGGAATTGAAAAGGGGTCTTACCGTCTTCAGAAAGACGTGTCTAACTGAATAGGTTTACCGTCTTGAGGAATCAACTATCTCGAGAGAGGGATTGGAATTGGAATTGGAATTGGAATTGGAAAGGGGACTTACCGTCTTCGAAAAGACGTGCCTGATTTGGAATTGGAAAAGGGACTTACCATCTTCGGAAAGACGCACCTAATTTGAATAGATTTACCATCTCGAGGAATCTACTGTCTCGAGAGAGGGATTGGAATTGGAATTGGAAAGGGGACTTACTGTCTTCGGAAAGACATGACTGATTTGGAATTAGAACGAATGATGCCCCTAGGGGCATTTTGGTCATTTTGCCTCTATTTGGGCCCGGTGGGGCCCGCGAAGCTATGAATTGACGGGATTAGACTTAGAAAGTTAATTTGGATTAAAATATCCCCCAATGACTTGAACACAAGTCTGGACGGAGTAGAGACCGCCGAGCGGTCAAAAATGGGGTGCTTACAATTAGGGTCCCTCTTTATGAGACGACTTTGATGCATGCTATAAACCTTTAGGGTCTCTTGGTACCCTTAGAAGTTTTAGGTTGGCTTGATTTGAGCGAGAAGGTTATTGGGCCTTTCTCTAGGGGTTGATTGGATGCATGACTTGAGTTACTTTGAGAACACTTGTCTTGAAATGAATTCCTATGCATGAGCAGTTATGACGCATGTGCATGGAAACAACAAGAATTAATTAGCATAACAGCATGGATTAAACAAAATATATAAGGGAAAATAAAGCGGTCGCCCTTTCCTCCTTGATTTTGAAATTGACGCGTGTGTCCTAAATCTAGTAGAGGTTCAGCTATGCATGGGGTGATATATGAACATGAGGTTGGGGGTTTACTAATGCTTCCTAAAAAGCTCGGTTCCCGAACCTTCAAACCTCTGGCGTCCACCCCTGGAAGGGTGAACTCCATCTTTGATTGGTGGTTCGAACGGAGGAACTATCAAGAGACCGTAGGCTAAGAAACTAACACAGCATCCGCCCACAGTCAATATATTGTTCCCCCTTCTATCTAGAAGGGTAGTAACCAGGTAATATATGTAATATGCAAATGCAAGTTAGCGTACCAAGTGTGTGTGAAATTTTTAAAAATGGAGGAGATGACCCAACAACACACATCACATCCTATCCATTTATTCACATACATGGCAACAAATAAGACATGAAAAAATGTGAACAAAGGTCCACCTTCAAAACGCAAATGCAAAGAGTTAGTAACTTTTCGAAAAACTCAATGCAAGGTAAAATGGATGATTAATGTAAGAATTTGAATGTAAACAATGAATGCTGGTGATGACACCTATTTGAAAATTGTTTTGGAGAATAGAATTTGCTTTGGAAACTTGAAAAATTTGAAGAGTGGATAAAACTAGTCTGCGAAACCAGAAATTCTGGGTGAGTGAAGGGTGAAGAGATATGTTAATGGCCTAACCCTCTACGTGTCCCCAACGGCATCGCCAGCTATCACGCCCCGATTTTTGGGTCCAAGTCCAAGGTCCTTTCTGCTCGAAGACCCAAAAGCACGGAACTTTGTCACTAGAACTCATCCTCTTAGGAAGACAAGTGCAACTAGGTTTGAATTGGAAATTGATTTGATTAAAAGTTTTGTAGAAAAATAGGAGTCGCCACCTAACTTGATTAAGGTGAGTTAGGGCACCTAAAACTAAGTGTTAATCCGAAGATTAAACCTAGGGTTTTTGCAAAAGATTTTTGAGAACTCCCTCAAGTGAGGGTTTTTAAGAAAATAGGTTGATTGGCAACCTTTGGAAAGATTTAAGCCCTTTTGAAAAATAACTCCATTTTGGTCTTTCGAAAATAGAAATCTATGGTTCGGGGGTTGGTTACGCGTAGGGAAGATATCCTAAGATCATCACCCTACCCCGCCCTTTCAGTACCTACATGTCTAATCACCCTTTTGTTCACTCACTAGAATAACTGGTTACCATTATCCACTTAATATCTACTTTAGAACTTTGAAAATGGGGTTTAGTCATCACTTTTTAGATGGATGATGTATGATGCAAGTTTTTGTAAGAAGTTTAAAAATATAGGAGTTTTGAAAGAGTTTGAAATAGGAACTTTGAATTGATTGGAATTTTTGAAAAAGGGGATTGGAGTTGAAATAGAAGTTATGACCGCACTATTTTAGGTTGCCTACGTATCTCATTTGGCGAGAATCAGGTCATTCGTAGTTCAAGCAAGAGCCTGATGAAAAATAGGCGCATTAAGGCCTTTGGAAGGTTTGAAGATATTTTGGGGTCTTTGGAAAAGTTTAAGATACTTTGAGGTCTTTGGAAAAGTTTAAGACACTTGGAGGTCTTTGGAAAAGTTTAGAACACTTTGAGGTCTTGGAAGTTGAAGTCTCTTTGTGGTCTTGGAAGTTTTGACTTGAAATTGAATGGTGGAGTGTTTTGAAAATGTTTTTGAATCAACTTAAGGGAGTTTTGGAAAAATGCTTTGGCATGACTCAAGAGAACTTGAAAGTATTTTTGAAGTCTTGTTTTGAAAACCTTGGAGGTATGACTTTAGAATGTTTTGATGAATTAGTTTTTAAAAGTGGTTTTTGAAAATGGCTAAGGGTTTGGAATCCT
Organism: Euryodendron excelsum; assembly: GCA_033060915.1. Taxonomy (NCBI): domain Eukaryota; kingdom Viridiplantae; phylum Streptophyta; class Magnoliopsida; order Ericales; family Pentaphylacaceae; genus Euryodendron; species Euryodendron excelsum. Next base: position 1,993,443 of record CM065391.1, on the reverse strand, counting down.
AATATGGACAACCTTAGAGGTTGTTCTTGATATGTCACCTTCCTTTGGGGTCCTTAACCATAAGAGAGCTAGGGATGCCTTAGGTTTGTGATCTTTTGAAAATATTTTTGGAAACATCTTGGAGTTGGTTTTTGAAATCTCAAGAGGGTTGAAGGTTTTGAAAAAAGTGGGTACTAAGTATAGTTTAAAATTGGAGGATCATTCAAAAGGGTTCATGAGTTGGAACCTTGAAGCATACTAACCTAGATTGGGTTAGCCTATGGTTAGGGATGACCTAAAGTTAAGTTGGACTAGGGTTGACTAACTAGAGTAGGGGTAACCTAAGGTTAAGATGATTTAGGGTTAACTAACTAGGGTTAAGTAAACCTAAGGTAAGTGAACTAGGGTCAAGTTTACCTAGGGTTGGACAACTAGGGTCAAGTTAACCTAGGGTTGGTCAACTAGGGTCAAGTTAACCTAGATTGGTCAACTAGGGTCAAGTTAACCTAGAATTGAATTGAAAGATGATTTTGAAATATTGTTTGATGCACTTTTGGAAAGAGTTTTGAAAAATAAAACATGTTATGCAATGGACTTTGGTAGGCAATCTTTTGGAAGATCATTTCCATGAAAATTTTGACTCTAGCCAAGAACATGGTTTACATGGTTGGTGTTTGGAGACCATTCTAAGGAAGGTTTTCTCATGGCCATTATAACCATTATCTTGACAAGAGTATAAGGGGTCAAAAATCAACCTGATGATAACTTTTTGAAGCACCATTTTTAATGCAAAGATGGAAGGAATGCATTTTTTAAAATCATATTTGGAAAGGATTTTGAAAACTATTTTCCAGGAAAACCATTCCATCAAGAGAGGGTTCTTATAGCCAAACAAAAGGGAGACCACTCAAGAGAGAGTTTCATAGGGCCATTACAACCACTATACTTAAAAGAATGGAAATCTTGGAAATTAGAGAGCTAGAAAACAATTCTTATGCAAGTTAAAATGCCATGATGCTAAAATGAGAATTAGGGGGTTAGTAGGGGATCTTCTAAGGCATGATTTTTAAAATCCTATCTTAAACTTCAAGGAGCCAACTCTTGGAACAATTTTTTAAAGAAATATAGAGTTTGAAAATGACATGGAGCTAAGAGTAATATAAGCATTGTAGAACATGGTGATAAGCATAAAAATGAAACCAAGCACACAAGACATGATCAAAATAATAATATGCAAGGGGTCATGATCATATACAAGGCTTTTAGGCTACACCACACAAATAAGGGGCTCCTAGGCCATACTATCTTAAAGTAGGCTAGTGAGAGGTCCCCTTACACGGTGGCTCTCACTTGCTTTCCTTTAGGCATGATCTAAGAGCCCTCTTGGCTTAAGCATGCAAGGAAGAGGGGGGGTTGAAGATGGGGATTAAAATAGAGAATAGCCTAAGTAGGCTAGGAAGGAGAAGAGAAGAGTGGGGGAAGACAAAAATGTAAAAGGGATACCACCTTTTGCCTTCAACACACTTGTAGTCTTCAATGGATGTCTTGATTGGAACTTGAATGACTTCAAGAAGGCTTGAAGGGCTGGAAGTGAGTGTTTGATGGTGTATAAGGCTTTGTAAGTGAAGTGTATAGGCTTGAAGGTGGTGGAATCTAGCCTAAGTGTTGGAGGAGTGGAATATGTGTGGAGATTCGAGATTCTAGAGCGATTTCAGCAGGACTTCGCATCAATTTTCAATGCTTGAATATGCAAGAGGGGGTCTGGTATTTATAGACAAAATTTTTTGACACTGGTGCATGAAGTACATGCACCTGTGTAAATTTTACACAGGCGCATGTCCAACATGCGCTGGTACTATTCCATTGGGAGAATGCTACGTGGCACCCAGTATACTTGTTAAATCTCGACGGTTGATCAAAATTTGGTCGATCTGATCAAAATTTGGGCACATGTAACATACGCTCTGTCACCGAGAAGGTTCGTTTAAACTTTGTCTCAATAATTGAGCCAACCGGGAAGGTTTTGGGGGAATCAGTCGCACCCGGGATGTTCTCCTATTGCTTCCGGTGAACTTTCATGTTTTCGAAGAGTCCGAATGATGTTTGGAAGTGTAAGATTTCATCTTGGAAAACGTGCATAAAAGGAAAATTTTGCAGAGCGTTTGTGATGCGCTCCTTGGGTGTTCGAAAGTAGCTATTTTCGTATCGCATGATCAAGGCCTTCGGGAAGCGATCTTTTTGATCGGACCGTACCGATGAAAAGTACTCTGAAAATACTTTCGGAAATTTCCAGATTTATGCATTTCTCAAGTCATTTGACGGTGCATTTCAATCAAGAAATCAGAGAAAAAGTTAACCTTGGTAGAGCGTCTGCGAGACGCTCTAAGGTTGCTAAAAGTTGTAGTTTTTGCGCCATACGATGGAGGGCTTCGGGAAATGATCTATCCGATTGAGCCATATCGATGGAAAGAGCTGTGAACGAGCTTTCGGGAATTTCCTAGTTTACGCATTTCTCAAAGTCATTTGATGGTGCATTATAATCTAGGGAATCGAAGAAAAGGTAATTTAGGCAGAGTCTGTGAGACGCTCCAGAGAACTTTTATCGAGTCGTGGGTGTTTGGTGTCATGAGGTCTTCCTTAGTTTAAATAGGGGTTCATGACGAGATCTTCCGTTCAATAACCTAGGACTGGTGTTGTTTCGGGGCACGTTTGGATTGTCAAGGGCAAAATGGTCAGGAATGGTTTGGCGTATTGTGTTAAGCGTACCGGGTCATTCAGGGATAGTTTTGGGAGAGTCCTTCACCGTTCGGTGGGGTTTGTGCAGTGTCGGGACGTTCAAGGACAAACGGTCATTTTGACCGAAGTTAACCAGAACGGGACTGGAATGGGACCGAATGGCGTGTAAAATACACCCAACTGATTAGTAACACTCTGGAAGGGTGGACTTATTTTTTTGAGGGATTTTAAAATTTTCAAAACGTGCCTGGAAACCCAAGGGGTAGGTTTGGTTATTAGACTTCCATTGGGCTCAGCGGGCTCGAGAAGCGGTTGACTGACTGGATAGGGGTTTGAAAGTTGATTTAGGCTTGAATGTGCTTTCAGAGTTTTGAAAAGGAGTTTGGTCAGGCCAGAGATTACTGAGCGGACAAAAATGGGGTGCTTACAGTGTTGTGCTAAGTAGACAACCGAACCAACATATATAGCTCTTCACTTCATATTTCCTAAGCAACGTGGGACTTCTACCATGCCATGTGCACCTTCTCCTTAAGGACTTCCCTCAAAGGTTCTAGCTGTCATAATCACCCTCTCTTCAAGCAACACAACCTCGCGTTGGACTTCTATCCGCACATTTCTGGCTGGGCTCAACTCTAATACCATTTTGTCACACCCAGGTCTGCCTAGCATAATAGTGTCTGCATTGTAAAGTCATACAGGCTACAGCCCAAAGCAGACAATATTGTACTAGGCGACCCGAGTATCACAGTGACTATTGCTTTTCATATTATGGTTAAACTGTTTTGTTACTTTTAACGAAAACGTGTTGCATTTTTGGTGCCCTACTTGTAAAAATAAATTTTACTCGGTCAGTGAATCAAAATTATACTTATCCAGTTATTATAGGTGAGGAAAATAACTTGGCATTAATTGTAGCCAATTTACGAAGTCATTTGAATTGAACGAGTGTATATGCTTGTTTTCTATTGAATTACATAAGGTAACATAATAAAAAAGAGCTTCAAGTCATATGAGCACATAGTTTACAATTGTTATGGTAGATGGTGGCCCTGCACGAACTCAAGGAAGAAGTCGGTCAAAAATTTGGACACTCCATAGCAAAAAAAAAAAAAGTGTTTGCAATTGCCGTGCCATACATTTATTTTGTTTCTTTACCCGACCTTTCATTCATATTCACTATACCATGAATCCAGTTAAAATTTCAAATATTGTTAAATGATTGATCCCGCATATAAACCCACTACACCTGATATAACTGTTAAATGATCATTAAGAATTACATAAAAATAGAAGTGCTCAGGCACGGAATTAAAAACCCGCTGGTACCATAAAAACATTTAAGTTTTAAGTACAGTGTAGGGAACTGTCCCCTTAACACCTTCACAAATTGGTTATGCACGGGGATTCCAGTGCCTAAGTATTTATTTACTGCCATCTAAATATATCTTTCTTGTATGTTTTGATTTTGAAATACATCGATCTTGGGCTTTGGTGGTATTGGACGTTGATTATTGATTATTGATTGCAAAAAAATTTTAATGGTACATATGATCTATAAAAAGTTCCACAATTGTTTGCATAATTTGGCAGTGCATGATGATCATCTGCATGGGGCGGCAACAGCAGATTTGCCTGCAGTTTCTGATTAAAGAAGCCCTAATTTTCCAATGGAAATTAACTATCCATTTCTTTTCTTAAGAGAAAGGAAAATGCTAAACCCACCAAAAACAGCCGCAGGTTTCTCTTACTGGCTGACATGGTATTCCACATGGTAAGTACACATCAGCCAACTCTTCAATTTTTCCCTAAGATTACGGAAGAAAATGGGAAAGAAAAAGAATGGAAGAATAAAAGAACAAAATGGAAACAGAGAAAAAAAGAAGAGAAGAATAAAAAAGGAGCCTAGCAAAAAAGAAAAAGGGAGAAAATTTAAGAGGCATAAACCTCAAATATAGCAATCAGTTTATCATATCCTCCCAAAAAATTTCATTTACTGGTATGAATATCTTACATTCTAAGCTTGCCTCATCCATGTTTTAATTTTATGAATTGACGATCCATGCATATACATAACAGTAGTACTTTATACTCAACTCTATGGCCACTGCTAATGGCCAAATAAAAAATAAAAAATAAATTTGTCTTAGACAAAAAAGGATTGTTAAGAAACCTATTATACCACATTAAGTAGCAACAATGCTTTATTTATTTATATAAAAGTACGTTCCGATGAATATGCATTGTTAATCTTGAATTTGGATTCTCTCCATCTATGATTTGGAATGGAGATCTACATTCCATATCAATGGATTAGATGTAATCTTATCACATGTCTTATTAAAACTACGTCGTTTTATATTAAAATTTATTTCCTTATATATAACTATAAAAGTATTTATTTTTAAATAAATTTTAAGTCAATTCATGTGAACTCTTCATTTTTATATTAGCTGACGTGTCAACATTTCAATCAATGGAATAAATGTGGAATGGAGATAATCCAAATCTATTAATTCTCAGCATATATGCACCCTGATGTGTTTATGGGTGTATATATATATATTCTAGCCTTCATCATTTGGGGTGGGATCTTGGAGCTAGCTAGCTTAGCCACATCAATCCATGAAGGTAAGCTCATGATTCTTCCTTTTTTTTGGTATGCGGATAAAGGGTGTCTGGGCCAACTTACACGCATCTCAATTAATTCTCTCTTCGGTTTCAGTTCGATCAAAGATAGGTCATCTACATCAAAACTAGAGTATTCATAAGAGATAAATCTCTTACAGCGTGATCCCAAGAGTTGAACTTGAGATGGACAACTTGTGGAGCACACCCCTTAACCAACTAGTTACTAAAGCTGATGTAGGGTTTGTTAACTCAAGGTCGATCGCCATGTTGATTTTGAAAATAACAAAACTATGTGTTTGTTATCTAATGACTTTAATTAAGTATGCAAATTATATATTGAGTCTTTGATTAAAACGTTGGATGTTAATTGCTTATCCTAACAAATGATAAAAATGGATAAATTCTATCTGTGGGATAAATGTACATGGCCTAATCCATCTGGTTAGGCCCAATCAACACAAATTGAAACTGCGTAGCCCAAATTAATACTAAAGGACGGTCTGGCCCAGTGTGCCGACTTGATGCCGACCAAGGCCCAAAACCGCGGAAGGTAAACCCAAACAGTTAGCGGTCTCAGAGCATTAAATGTGGAGTTGACCTGCATTAAATGCGCTAGTGGCTCCCCACGCAACATCGACCTGCACGTCCGATCAGCCAAATTTTTAGCGATGATAAGGCAGGACCTGCATTGGGTCAATCGGCGAAAAATGATGAAGTCTACCCAGCAGATCATGATGACCTCTTGGTAAACCAAGGGCAAAAATTCCATTGATCACACTATAAATACCGAAACCCTCAAGTGCAAGGTATGGATAATAAACTTCAAGTGTACACAGCTTTCATCTATTCGACTCTTGATTAAGCTTGCTAACTTAATCGTCAAAGTGTGATCGACCCAAAAAAGATCGACCCATTCTAACTTCTCTTTCTTGCAGAGAGTTTGGACTCATCAAATATTGGCTTGAGTGATCGATCAGCCCTTCCTGAAAATCCCACTTACAATTGGCACCGTCTATAGGAAGGCTAAGATAACCATGAGTTTAAACAATCGAAGGGCAAGAGGAGAGAACCATAATGAACGAGGTAACGAGGCCTCCTTTAGCAAAGATCAAACTAATTCGGCGCACTATCAATCTTACCCAGTAAATCGGCGCCGAGGCGAAATACTGAGATCTAAATACAAACCCTTGCTAGGAGCCACTAGGAAGCACAAGACGGATTGCGGAGAAACCCAAACTATGTTAGGGAGCGAAATTTCCTCAAAAACCACCACTGGGACCTTGCCACCTCGCCCTCCAGTAAATGCATCCCAAGTGAAGATACGCTCCAGTTGGCTTAAAGGGAAATTCGGCAGCGCAACGAAAAGATTACTCACCTTACCTCTTAGGTTCGAGTCATGAGAGAGGCAATCTCCGGAAGAGACAGGCGTGGCAGGGAAGGGTCCCCAAACCGTGAAAGAATTACAAGAAACAAGGATGCTCCAGTGCCGCGAATGAGAGGAAGTTACACCTCTAACATCGGGCATTGCGAGGACAGGCGATTAGATTAGCGCCGAAGAAGGAGCAAGACTTCGCAGAACAATGCACGGGTGGAAGATGGTCAGCAACGTAAAGACTGGGAAAAATGGTTCAATGAAAAGCTAGAGGACAAGAAGCAGCAAACTAAAGACCGCACATCCCATGACCTGATCAAAAAAGCTTTGGACCACATTGCGTCCACACCATTCATAGAGGAAATTGAGTCCCACTAAATTCCTCGAAAGTTCCCCCCACCAAAGTTCACTCTGTATAACGGAAAGGCTGACCCAGTTAATCATGTTCGGCATTACAAGCAAATTATGGTGTTATGGTGAGGTGACCAAACTTTGATGTGCCGAATCTTTCCCTCCAGTTTTGGGGACGTAGTCTTACGATGGTTCGACAAGTTTCCATCTAGGTCAATGTCAAACTGGAGGCAACTTGCCAAGCTGTTCACTGCTCGCTTCATAGCTAACAGCGTGCAACCCAAGGAGGTCGATTTCTAACTAACCTTACGGAAAGACGAGGGGAAAGGATTGCGGGCATACGCACGGTGCTAGTGAGAGGCTTACAACGAGATTGACGAGTGCAGCAAGCAATTAGCCATGACTCAATTCAAAATTAGCCTACCCAGGGAGCATCGTTTACAGCAATCCTTAATGAAGAAGCCGGCCCTCACTGTACAGGAATTAATGTTAAGGATCGAGCGCTACACAAGGTTGGATGAAGATTTGCCTCAGCCAATTTCAATAAAAGTCGGCATTGTCGCTGAGAAGACGAACAAGAAAGAAGCCAAGAAATCTCAACACGAAGACAACAACCTGGGCAGAAAGGTGAATGATGGGGTCTACACAGTCTTTAAGGATCCTATCTATAAAATATTGCCCCAGATTTGTGAAAAACCATTTTTCAAGTGGCCCCAGAAGTTAGGAGGAGACCCAGCATCTCAAGACCAGAAGAGGTTCTGCTCCTACCACCGAAAGAAGGGGCATAAAACGGAACAGTGTCGGCATCTCAAGAGCCATTTGGAGGATTTAGCCAAGGCTGGCCATCTCGACCAATACATTGATCGAGATAAAATAAAGAGCAAGGTCGAGCAACCGCAAATGGAAGATGTCCCACAAAAGGAGATTGAAGCAAGACCGGTCCGAGTAATCAATGTGCTGCACGGTTCGGCTGAATCAGGGACCGTCGACCCACTTAGACACTGTACCGAAATACAAAAGGCTACACACTTAAGGAAAGTAATGCAGATACAATCCCCGAGCAAAAAGGTTAAAGTCAGCAATGGCCCTGCGTCCATTACCTTCACTAACGAAGACCTTGTAAGGGTGCAGACCCCTCATAATGACGCTTTGGTTGTAACATTAAGAATGGCGGACTGTGACATGAGAAGGTTGCTTATTGACCAAGGAAGTTCGTCCGAAGTCATGTATTACAGCCTATTTAAAAAATTGGAGCTCAAGGAGTCCAACCTCCAGCCATCACTCAACCTGTTGGTCAGATTCAGCTCAGACCCGGTTTGGCCTTTGGGGAAGATAAGGATTCCTATGACTACTAGGGGAATTACGTTGCAGACGAAATTCCTAGTAGTCAATGTGCCCTCCCCCTGTAATGTGATCATGGGACGAACCTGGTTATACCTCATGAAAGCTATCCCCTTCTATCATTTACTAATCAGATTCTCGATCCCTGGTGGAGTGGGGGAAATAAAAGGAGACCAAGTGGCTGCCAAACAGTGTTTCCTGATGGCATGCACCACAAAGGTAAAAACTGAGAAGATACAAATGATAGAGCTACATGAGGACACCCCTACTATCGACGATATGAGGCAGATGCCAAAGAATAAGGCTGTAAAAGAGCTAAAGAAGATACACATCGGTCGACAGGATGATAAGTACTTCGTCATCGGCATATCCTTGTCCAAAATTGAGGAGAACTCTCTGATCGAGTTGCTGACAAATAACCTTAAGGTGTTTGCCTAGACTCCTTATGATATGCCGGGGATTAATGCCGAGGTTGCCTACCACAAGCTGAATGTCGACCCAAAATGCCGACCTATGGTCCAAAAAGGGAGGAAGGCGGCAACACAGCATGTGGATGCTTGGAGAATTGAAAGAGGTTGAGTGTGTAGGGTTTTTCAAGATTCTACGATGATTTTAGCAGGGCTTTGCCTCTATTTTCAAGTCTGGAATACATAGGGGCGAAGGCCACTATTAATAGGCAAAGTTTCTAGGCACTAACGCATGTAGCATATGCACCTGTCCAAAAATTGGCCAGCTCCTGTTCCAATGTTTAAGTGCCACATGGCACTCCTTATACTATCTTAACTTAGGCTACAGGGTAAGTTTTGCTCGATTTGATTAACATATAAGCGCATGTAGCACACGCTCTGCTGCCAGGAATTCTTATGCCGACTTTGCCTCAATACTCATGCAATCTGGGAAAGATTCGGGAAAATCAGTTATGTTCACGTTATTCCCCTAGTATTTCTCATGAATCGAGAGCCCTCAATAAGCTTCAAAGATATTTTCTTAAGAAGCGTGTATAAAAATAAGGTTTTCGAGGGTTTTTGAAAATGTCAATTTTTGTGCCACGTGATCTTGGCCTCCGAGAAGGGACCTCCTCAATTGAACCATACCGATGGGAGGTCCTTTGAATAAGCTTTAGGGAATTCGCTAATTTTTACATTTCTCAAGTTGTTTAATGGTGCATTTTAATTACGAAATGAAGAAAAAGTCAACCCTGGCAGAGCGTCTGTGAGACGCTCTAAGGGCTTCTCAAAGTGGCAATTTTCGGGCCACGCAGTCGGTGCTTTAGAAAGCGATCTTTTTAATCTAGCCGTATTGATGGAAAGATCTTTAAAAAGGCTTTTGGAAATTTTCTGATTTACGCATTTCTCAAGTCAATTGATGGTGCATTTTTATCAGGGAATCAAAGAAAAAGAAAACCCTAGTGGAGCGTTTGTGAGATGCTCTGGGAAGCTTTTGTTGACTTAGAGGTGTCCCGAGTCAAGGGACTCACTTGGAAACAGATAAGGAGGTTCAATAGGGTATCCCAATGAATGCTAGTTTGGTACCCAAAGCCAGTATAGTTTAGGGAAAGCCCGGGTCACCAGGGACAAAATGATTATTTTGACCGAAACTTGTTGGAATGGGGCCGGGATGAATTTGAGTGGCATATTAAACATGCTAGACTATCTAGAGACAGTTTGAGAAGGTGTTCTTATCGTCTCGCTGGATTTGTGCTTTCTCAAGAGACGTGTCGGTCTGCCTAAGGGTAAAATAGTTATTTTGACTAGGTATCACCAAAATTGGTCCGGAATCGACTAAAATGGCATATTAAACATACCGGACTATCCGAAGATAATCCTGGAAGGTGGACTTGCCATCTCGAGAACTTTATACTTTTTTGGAGATGTGTCGGGTTAGATGGACTTATTGTCTCGAGGAGTTTGTACTTTCTCGCAAGACGTGCTAGGTTGGATAGACTTATCATCTCGAGGAGTTTTTACTTTCTTGCAAGACGTGCTATCATGCCCAAGGGGCAGGTTGGTCATTTTTCATCGAGACAAGCTAGCAGGCATCGATGTTGACCCGGATTTATGAGTATTTATGTCACTTCGACGGTTGTGATGGGTTGGTTTCCAAAGGCATCTGGTTCTTTGGTAAATGTGTCATGGCCAGTAGACGTGTTCGGTCCTGTGACACTGGGTGGTTTAGTGGCAAAACCCGTGTCAACCTATTAAGTGTTCTTGTCACTCGAACGACTTAAAGGTTTGTGAGTATTTCCATCACTTTGACGATTTGGTGTTGGTTCTGGAAACTGCCTGATCTCAGAAAACCACCGGATGCCAAGGAGCATAACAAGCATTCTACATTACTAACAGGTGCCAGAAGTGAACCGTTTAAAGATTGTGAGTATTTTTGTCACTCCAACGACAGTGATTGGTTTCAGAGACTGCCCGATCTCTGAAAGCTACCTTGGAAAACTTAAAGGCATTTTGGCCTTTTTGGCTTCAATTGGGCCCTACGAGCCTAGGAAGCAACCAATTGATTGGACTGGAGTTTGAAAAACTAGTTTAGGCTTGATAGTGTTGTGATGTTTTACTAGAGGAGTGATTTGGATTGGAGATTGCCGAGTGAGCAAAACTTGGGTGCTTACAATCTGCATAGGGTGAGTTTAGGGTCGTAACAGTAAATCACGAGTCACTTGAAGGAGCAGCTGGGGTATACCTCTCGCTCCTAGCCTTTATAATGGACTTTGGATCCAAAGGCTGCTCATAAGGAAGCCTAACTTAAGCAACCCTCAAAATTACTCTAGGGGCATACCCGCTCAAACCTCTTCCTCGACCAGCACCTCGACCAACGCTAGTGTTAGCGCCACCACGAGTACGACCGATCATCACAAAAAAAAAGTTATAAACTTTCTCTAAAGGCCAAAATCCTCTCGAGCAAACTCCCTAAAAGAATCTCTAGCGTAACAAGACGAGAGAATCATGAGCGTACCAGAGCTAATGGCTTGCTTCTCCTCAAACTCTCTCAAGATCGCTAAATAAAGTGAGGAATCCGCAAGGGCTCCCCTTTCTATAAGCATGGGCCACTTCAAAAGACAAAGTGGCACGTCTTTTTGAGCTAACGAGGGGTCACGTTGGTCTATCTCCCTCATACTCCCTTTAATATGACATAATTAATGAGACAACTCGACGATTCATATCCTCCCGAATGGCACCATCAAAAGTTGTATTGATTCGCCTTCCACGATCTTTCATTAAAAATAGTCATTATTGCCTCAGTAAAGGACATGACTAATCCCTCAACATTAGCAATTGTTCAATACCCTGGATTCCATGCACAATGTGTAGGCATGCATGCCCTTATTAGTTCATAAGGGCACGCATATAAAGGGCATATTGTAGGTACATATTACCAAATCTCCTACGAGGTGGGCCATATCAGCGCCACATTATCTTCATCTTTAAATATCTAGTCCTATATGTTAGCCTGAAAAGGAAGCACTTGAGCCAAAAGGACATCTCCTCATGATTAAGCTTGTGACACTCCTCAGCACGACTAAGCGTATCTCCACCCAAGCACATCTCTTACGACTACATGGTCTGCACCTCCTGGCTAGGCCACAGAATATCTCTACCAAGCGTATCGATCCCCTCTGGAGTCAAGTCTCGCCAGCTAGGGATATTGCAAAGAGCATCTCCTAGGCTCATTAATTATGGGCCCTTGTCCATGATAAGCTCGCAACAATCCTCAGCATGGCTGAATGTATCTCCACTTGAGCGCATCTCCTATCACTCCCCTCCAGGGTCAAGCCTTACCAGCCAAGGATAGTGCGAAGAGCATCTCCTGTAGGCTTAGATACTATAGGCCTTCGCCTATGGGTAGCTCGTGCCACTCCTCAACACAATTGAGCGTGTCTCCACCTAAGCATACCTTATATAGCTCCACACTTGGCAACTCATGGGTCAGCCATGAAGCCTTTCTGTTGAGCGTGCCCTTGAACCACTTATCCATTACTTGGCAAATATCTACCACAAAGCAAACTCAACAACCTAGGTTGAGGACAGGACATAGGTCATCCTTGTGTGAGACAATCAGGAGACTTGTGGATTAGAGATTAGAGTTGAGAGTTTGTCAAGACGCTCTTATCCCCCACTTGAAGGACTTACCCTTTCACGAGTTTTAGAGAGAGAAAAAGAAGATCTCCATAAAGGATATGTTGTCAAAAGCACATTTAATGCATGTCAACTCTACATTTAATACACATCAACTCTCCAATGCTTAGCCCAAATCCTATTTACCCACTGGGGAGAGAATTGTGGGTTACAAAGTTAACTGCCCATCTGGCTCCTTAGAAGAGTGGGCCATGATGTGACTTGACATGCATGGGTTGGTACTCCTACCTAAGCTCCCATGTTTATATAAAGGGAGGACATCCCCTTCTCCAATATACAATAACATATCAACTATAATTAGCTAGCCTAAGGTCCTCTTCTTAGACCGAAGCTCTCTCTCCACTGCCACTCTCTCTCTTTTTAGGACTATCTCAACCCTCCTTTTTCTCCACATTTAGTGGTCTTCTACCATGCCAACACTTATCATTAACTTCCCAAAGGGCCTTTTACGGCCGGTCTCTCTACCAGTTTGATATGCTCCCTCATACTCCACACAGTCAATAATGTATTTATTTATTTATTTTTTGGAAGAGAATTGGAGGTGGTTTGAATCCTAATGTCACTTCAATGTTTCGAAGTTATCACTAACTGGGTAGACCCAGGCCCACGACACCAGTTTAAATTTCATCCACAACAAAACAGAGGGTCACACAAAGTCCTCATATTAGTTCTTAAGCACAAAACTAACACCAGATTAAGCATCAATCCACGCAAATGATATATCGATGTCCCATGGCAGCTATGGAATTTGTCATCGGCTATATAATAATATGTTAAAACCAGAAGCACAAAAAAAAAAAAAAGTCCTTTTACCAGTTTACTAGTTCATTGAAATATTTCGAGACCACTTTTAACTTTATTTATTGAAGCATTTCAAGACCACTTACGTCATGTTTGGATCTTGAGCAAAAGGAAAGGGAAAAGATATAAAATAAAAATAAAAATAAGCAATATTTTTTATTTTTTTCAAAGTGTTAGTAAAACGATAAAAAATAAAAATAAAACATATTCATCCAAAATAAAATTTTGCTCAGTAACCCATAAAAAATAAGTAACTTTATTTGCCTTTAATTTTTCTTTCCATTTACAAATTCAAGATGCAAACATAGGTACCACAAAAACAAGCTATTGTTTAGAAATCAGAACTTGCCTTGGCATGTGATTGCAATGATCCCTCGTTTGTACAGCAACCAAAAAGATTAATGTAATAAAACTATTTTTTAAATAATATTTTCCCACCGGGTTCTTCTAGTGCCATAGGTCGCATAACAAGCCAACCCTACCCAACCGTATAACTGTCTATTTATCTTTATATATATATATATATATATGCAATTATACGTACATATAAGTAGGGTGAAAAAATAAACAAATTCAATAATTTCCCTCCACAAAAGTTCAATATTCTTGGATGTAAACAATACAAATTTTTGCGCCAACATTTCTTCTCTCTAAATTATCACTACAAATAAAATTTTCTTTTACAATGTTTCCTAATATCTGTTATAATACAATTAATAAAATTGTAGCCATGGGGCCAACACAGACTAAACCACGAGAACATCCATTGAAAACCCTTTCCCACAAAACAAATTTGAGTATAAGCTTCAATGATGTTTGTTAGGAACAGCACAAGATCAAATGATAGAGATCTAGAAAGTCCTTGAGTATTTCCTAATTTCGTACATTATTGAAGATATGGAAACAAGATCCTTGTTTAGCCCAGACCCACCAACAATCCTCTTCATGCAATCTGAGAGCCTGGTATAATAAAGCAGCAGCTGTGTCAATGCAGCTCTTAAGATCTCCATACCACACAAGAAGTTGCTGAAAGAAGTAATCACATCATTGTGCATCAGCTCTATTGCAGCTTTCCATCTACTTGCAAAGTCCTTTACGAGTGGCTCAACCTCGGAAACAGTTATTGGCCTCTCAGAGCCAGAAGTTGGATCCTCGGCTGAGAAATCACTTGCTAAGTCTGTACAACTTCTGGAAAAACAGAACATACAGATACAATAGTGAGGTTTTATAATATACTTACAGGCTCTGGTCTTTACAAACTGGATAAGATCACTGAAATGCTCTAGCAGTAATTCTTCCTGCAAGGAACAATAAGCAACATCAAAAGATCAGTTGACTAGAAGTTGAGAAACATCCATTGATATCTGACGTTCAAGGCCTGATAATTCGGACTAACAATTGTCTAACAAGAAGTCAGCAGCCAAAAATATCCAACATGAAGGGCATTTCAGTTAATGGCCATAGAACTCCACTCGCTACCTTGAACAAACTAGATATCTAGCGCTCATTAAATGTAGGAAACTAATCGCGTAACATTACTGATCACCTTCGTCCCAAAACATAGCTTGCCCAACTTAAAAGTTAGGCATTTGATTATTTTATGACTTTGCACATGCATTAGATTTCATATATATATGAATCCAAATTGAATGAGTCGTGAAACCCATCCATTTGCACCAATACAAAACATTTTCTGGTTTGAGGGTGGTGCCCAAATACATTTGAATCTTGTAACCGAAATCATTTTAGGTCAAAAGAAGATGGCTTTACACCTTAGATATACTAAAAGGCAGTCAGTATTCAGAGGCATAAAATTAACTTGTTTGCTTTGCTTCATTTATGTTATTATTAAATTCTTGGGGAAGGAGTGGACCTGTGGGAGAATCCCAGTTTCTCTGATTTGACTTTAGCAATCTATCTTTCGTGTGCAAGAAAGCCTTTAACGCCATTGGTTAGTGGTTACTTACAACAAATATTGCTGTGTTGCTCTTCAGCAGTTCCTCAAAGTGCAGTTGAATCTTCCCACCTTCTGGACCAGCTTCCCGGAAACCAAATGATAAATATTTAATCCATTGGAGCTACCTCAGGGATTTGGAAACACATTTTCCAGCATCTTAATTATTTAGTTATGTAGTCGAGACACTTTTCTTCTGTGTTTTCTTCTAAACCTTGAAGAAGTCTACAGTTAGTATCCAACTTTAATTGATGCAGGCCTAATAAAAGACAGTAGATACACGACAATTACCTTCAATACAGCAATTGTCATGTCATAGTTGTTTATTAGAAAAACACTCTGCAGCTTTGGCTTCAGAAACATTTTTGCAAGCTTGACAAGCAAATCATCAATAGCCATTCTTAGTCTTTCCAAGTTCAGGTCAAGCTGGAAATATACAAGGCAGCATATTTAGGTAATCATTCTCATCAAAATTCAACAAAACAAAAATAAATAAATAAAATTGAACTTCTAGTGTACCTAACCTGACCATCTCCATATTCAACATTAAGATGAATAAGTGAGGCAGTAAACTCAGCATAGCGCCTCATCACATAGTGAGGATGAACATCATCTTCCCATAATGTTTTCACATTTGCATTTCGCAAGCTGCTCAGGTGCATGTCAAATACCATCTTGAAACGAGGCCATAGAGAAATATTAACCTGCTCAAATTCATTAGAGAAGACTTCCATTGGTCTATATTGAGATCGTTCCATTGTCAAGGTAAAGAGGATCTAAGAAACTAATCACATGGCTTTCCATAAATACTGGGTTTGCAACAAAAGACAGGTCATAGTTCGTTGAAAGAAATTCCGTAATACCATACTCTGGGGAACTTTCGGATTTCTGAAGGACCCATTCAGCAAAATTCCAATATTCATATCATTTATTTGTAAAGTGTGAGCAAATGAACCCAGTTCGTGAGATTATTTAATCTATTCTTAAAGAAGTCAACCGTGTCTAATTGCATCGATATTCCAGTATGGAATCACAAACTCATTGTTGATTGACAAGTTATGGGCACTTCAGTTGGTGGTGACAGCTGATGCAAAGAATATAACCATTACTAAACCTGCACCCCATCCCTTCCACCTAGAATTTTCTGTCATTATTCTACAACTTCTTCAACACCACCTCCACCCAACCCCACCCACCCCCCCCCCCCCCCCCCCCCCCCCCCCCCCTTTCTTTTTTTGCTATGCTACGTATGGAACTTGGTTTAGTGGAAGAAAAGAAAAAAGAAAGGGAAAAGTTAGGTTAAGAAATGCAGTGAAAAGAGCTAAAAAATTTTCTTTCATTTTCCTTTCCATTGACATACCAAGATCCAAACATAGCACTAGTGACTCAACACATATCCTGAACAACCAAAAAGAATGTACAAATAAGGAATGCATACCCTCTAGCAATAGAAATAGAGGGCATAGCTCAATAAATAGAGCTTTTGAAGGTGTCATCGAGACCAAATGCAGGGTATACCTCCATGAACCTAAATACATAACACAGTGCCCTAGCCACCGTAGACACCAATATACAACTCCGGAACATACTGTTTAAATAGAAAAGTTAAAATAAAAAGCCAGACGTAGAAACCACAGGTTAAGTACTACACACACACACACACACAAAGCACAGGGAGCACCATCATGCACGGATAAGATAATAACATGATGAACTAGATCAAAAGACACATACCTTATCTAAATAGGAATCCAAGCATGGAATCCGCCTTTGAGACGTAATGAGCTGGGAAGGAAAAGAATATAAGAGAACTCAAGTCTTACATGGTTACTTTCATCAAATTCCGGGCCCAAACAAACATAAACCATCATAGGATTGACATAAAATAGCCTCCAGAAGACACAGTTTGCAAAAGTATTTGACAGAGATCAGAAAACAATAATTTGGAGTATCAGAATCTTCAATTAGTACTAGCTTTGCATTTCTAATGGCTACAGGAAGAAGCCCTAAACAGATGTTTCTAACTTCTCAGGAATATTATGGAATTGGAATTTGGCCAAGAACTATGAGCAGAGCAAACAATGTTAAAGATAACTAAGGGGTTCAACCATTTGGACAATCTCAGTCAAAAAGCCAATTTCATCATCTTCAAAGGGAAAAATTAGAAATGCAGTGGATAGTAAGAAAATTTTTGGACAGTAAAGAGGCATAGTTATCAGAACCGAACTGGGCATCAAACTGGTGAGGCTACAGGTTCACGGTTCATTGTTTCAACCGGTGGTTCAACCGGTATTTTAAATTAAATGTATTTTTATTTATTCATTTATATTTTACCTTAAATATAATTTATATTGCAAATTAAAACACAAGGACTCAAATAGAGTAGTGGTAAGTATTGCTTAATTCTATCATTAGTTCCAAGTTCAATTCTTGAGAGCCCCATATATATCAAATTTTTTAAAGAGGAATAAAAAGTCAAAGATGGTTAATAGTTTTTTCAAAAAACAGGCCGGTTCATCCAATTCAACCCGGTTCTGGTGCATTTTCGGTAAATTAGTTGAACCGGACTGGTTCATGGTCTTGTTCCCAGTTCAACCGATTGAACAGGCCGGTCCGGTTCTCATAACTATGGTAAGAGGTTTTAACCTTTACTCCTTAAAAAAGAAAGAAGACTTCCTTTCATCTAAAAAACTTGGGGAAGATCCAAACTTGAGCACTCAAAACACAAAAGTAATGTGGAAATGAAAGAAAAGGCCCATTGGACTAGCCAAATCTCATGAAAAAAAAAAAAAAAGACAACACCACCAACAAATGTCAAGATCTCTGAGACAATTAATCCCCATCCTTAATCCAGAGGAAGGAAACTAAAGAGAGATACATGTCCATTACTTTAGTCTCACGGTCTCTGTGACATTCATGCCACTGGTTTTTCAAAAAAACTGGCCAGTTCATCCAATTCGTTCTAGTACATTTTCGGTAAATTAGTTGAACCAGACCGATGCATGGTCCGATTCTCGATTCAACCAGTTGAACCCGCCGATCCGGTCCAATTCTGATAACTATGGTAAGAGGTTTTAACCTTTAGTCCTTGAAAAAGAAAGAAGACTTCCTTTCATCTAAAAAAATTAGGGGAACATCCAAACTTCAACACTCAAAACACAGAAGTAGTGTGAAAATGAAAGAAAAGGCCCGTTGGACTGTCCAAATCTCATGGAAAAAAAAAAAAAAAGGGACAACACCACCAACAAATGCCAAGATCTCTGAGACAATTAATCCTCATCCTTAATCCAAAGGGAGGAAACTAAAGAGAGATACATGTCCATTACTTTAGTCTCACGGTCTTAGTGACATTCATGCCACTGGTTTTTTAAAAAACCAGCCGGTTCATCCAGTTCATTCTAGTGCATTTTCAGTCAATTAGTTGAACCGGACCGGTTCATGGTCCGGTTCCCAATTCAACTGGTTAAACCGGTCGGTCCGGTCCGGTTCTAATAACTATGTTAAGAGGTTTTAACCTTTAGTCCTTGAATAAGAAAGAAGACTTCCTTTCATCTTAAAAACTTGGGTAAGATCCAAACTTGAACACTCAAAACACAAGTAATGTGGAAATGAAAGAAAAGGCCTGCTGGACTAACCAAATCTCATGAAAAAAAAAAAACACAACACCACCAACAAATGCCAAAATCTCTGAGACAATTAATCCTCATCTTTAATCCAGAGGGAGGAAACTAAAAAGAGATACATGTCCGTTACTTTAGTCTCACGGTCTCAGTGACAAATTCGTGCCACAAATATAGCTACATGGAAAGAAGAACAGGGGAAATATGGGATTTCCTATTGAGCATGTCTAAGGCATCATCTAATGAAGGCTAGGGTGTTAGAATGCTGCTAGACATATCAATTCTTGTTTTATTAGGTTTTAGAAGTCGATATTATTTTGATTGTTTTGGGATTTGCTAGTCATGGACGGTAGTATGGACCTGGGTTATATTATGGGAAGTTATTTTTGGAATCTTTTATATGTTCTATAATTAGTTTAGAATATTCTAGTTAGTCAAAGTTTATTGTTTTTCCATTCTTGAGTCTGAGTCCTATTATATTTAGTAGTGGCCTATCAGCTTAAAAATATTATGTAATCTTGCTATTAAATGAAAGTTGAGTTTTCAAGAGTTAGCAGTGGCCTAGCAGCTTATAGATATGTAGATTTTAGAAGCCGTTCTTCTTCTTCTTCTTCTTCTTCTTCTTCTTCTTCTTCTTCTTCTTCTTCTCTTTGCAGAATACTCATAGAACTATTCTCGGATTACTGTGCACAGCCCAAGAACAACCCAATTTTAGCCTCAAACCCTTCTCAATTGAGCCTAAATCAATAACAAGCTCTTTTCCCTACCCTTTGGCCTTAAATTTCACATCAGAATCCCTAAATGTAGTCACTGTCCAAAGAATTCTAGCCACTTTTCTGAAAAGCCAACATATCCATGTGAAAATCAGGCCAAATCTCTCCTTGTTCTGTTTACAAACCTTAGAATGTTTCTCCTAATTACAAGAAGCCGTAGAATCTTTCTTGACACTAAATCTGCCACAAACACAATTGTAGGCAGCTTTATCATGAGTTTCCTAAGGCTTTTCTACATCAGCATGACAAATAGTACAACGCACTCATGTGCATGTAAACAAGGATGGGCAAACAGACCTAGATGTCTTTTCAAATTGATTTGTCCATGATTTTGATAATTATAGAGGATGGAGCACATCATCTTCATATTTCAAGGAAACTTGCTCTGGTCTGTTTCTATCCGAATAAACAAACAAACATCCTAATGTGATGAAATTACATTGAACTAACAAAAGGAAATACTTTATCACGAATGAAAGTGAGAAACATCTATCAATATGATATATCCAATATCAATATCTTACATTGTAATTACAAAGCAAAATTCTATGGCTGATGCATGATGGGCACTGTAGGGATGCATCATTTATACATGTGTACATACATATACTATGAGCATTCTTCAAGGTAGGGAAAAAAAACAACCATACATATTAGGGGACTCAAATAGATTAATATCAGAGTATAAAACTTTACCAGTTGTTGGTGTATAATGAGGATCATAAGCCTTAGGCCAATTGCATCAAAACAATTTGGAAGGGTTGAGTTAAAGTGTTCATCAATTACCACAAATGGACCTGATGACATCAAAGTTAAAGCACATGTCAAACTATCATCATGGATCCCACTGTTTCCTAAGACCATCAAATATGATACTCCAAAGCATTTTATTATCGAAATTTCACTGAGGCAATCAAGGTTTTCTGTTGTCATGGGAATGACTTGAAATTTCAAGAACTGTTAAGATGATGGAAGATATCCATATATGGAAATGGGTGCTCATCCAATAAATGTATATAAGAATATTTCAAGTAGAGAATGGGACAATTGGGATTCAACAAGATTTATCCCACAGAAACCAGCCACTTAAAACTTGCTGGAAAATGCTATTATTCAACACTTCCATTTTCACATACAATCAGTGAAAATGGTTAAATAGCATACACCAGTACCGGCAAATATTTCATAAAATATGGATTCTTCCCCAAAGAAATCATCACAGAAAAGATAACTGTATAATGAGAAAAACAAATGTCAATACGTATACCTCTGGTGTATTAAAATCACTGTTACAATAAACTCAGAATTGACTAGCATTTAATATCAAGGACAGAGAAAACTAAGAGTACTCGGAACTAGCAGTATCCATAAGTAGCTTGTGCAAGCTCCTAAATAGGACTTCGCAAGGATACTTGCAGGAGCTGGCTTCAGCTATATGTGGAATCAATGCAGGTTCATCAATTTCCTGGCAGAGTAAATATTCCACAATTAAGCCAATTCTTGTACAAAAATTAGAATAGGATATATAATAAAGTACATCACATTTTCTTAGTACGCAGTGCAATGTCCAAGATTCCAAATCATAGTCATAACTTATAAGAGAAGAACTTTTCATTATTAATTATTCACATATCAGTAGTTCAGTAACAAGATAAAAACATAATCAAAGGATGGACCTGCTATAAAAAAGAAAAAAATAGTTCAAAACATATTTCCAGCATTTCAAAAAATACATATTCTTATGTCACATAGTTTGCCTTTTGAACTGTAATGATGGTTCATAAAGATATGCATGGATGTATATCTGCAATGCTCTCATACTTCTCTCTTTCATTTTTGTTACTATTAGGTCCATCATTGTTTTAAATGATTTTCCTCTTTTTTATTTTCACAGAAAAATAAAATGTTACCGGAAGGAGGAGAAAATGAAAGCAGTCAAGAGAATTCCTTGCCAGAAACTAACAGAAATAAAGCAAAAAAGACAAACAGCTTGACAATGAAAATAGTAGAGACCAACAACAGGAGACCTACAATCCACAAGCTCCTCTCTGAACTATTCCAATGCCAGCCCCTCACATTCTTCTCCACAGCCACTTAATGAGAACATCAGCCCTCAAACAACCTGTTGCTGTTAAAACCCAAACCACATTGCAATCCAGTTGTCGAGGTAAATGTAAAGCCTTCCCAACTTCTGCCCCATCTACAAATTTTAGCATTTTATAAAAAAGACAGCCTTAAAACTCCTAGAAGTACCAGAGTCCCATCTTGCTTGAAATCTAGCTACCAAGAGAGATCAGAAATAAGCATTATCCCATCGCCACATCCCTAGCTAAATTTCACATTTGCCTCTAAATAAATGTCTAACATGCCTCAAAAACACCCATCATAACTTAGATTAAAAAAACATCTTTGGGCAAGGCATTTAGAGAACACAAACCATTTCTAATTAGAGAACAAGAAGATACAATGGATATCCTGAAATCTGATTCATTTATACAACACTAAATTTCTTGTTAGGAGGAAATGAGTGGAAAACCAGTTAAGAACTCAGCAAATAAAGTTATCCCTTGTTGGGACCTGGGATAGAATCCTACCCAACAAGGTTGCCTCTCACATCTATCCATGACAACAAAATGCCAAGACTACTCAAATAGAACAAAGATTTCCATCCACAGAAAAATCAATGTTACATTTTATCAAACCACCAACATAAAGGCTATCCTGAAGATTTTGTGTGTCACACACAGGAGCAGATCTTTATACCCAAAAAAATGATTGCATACTACCAGTTATCTCTGTGAATTTACTAATATAATAGCAACAGAGACCACAACTCAAAGAACTAAAAAGAAAGACCAAAATGTTGGCAAAAGTGGAATGCACATGAATTGAGATCTTTCAACTCAACTGTAGCTTTAGAGCCTTCTGACAAAATTGATGCGATTTCAGGATAAGACAGCTCAACACACAGTTACTCCAAAAGCAATAGCCCTTTTAACTATGCGTGTGCTGTGTATACATACAGCACCACCATAAAAATAGAAGCTCCTGGGAGAAAATAACAGGATAGGCATAACAAACAAATGCACAAGGAATGACAATTTAGAGTAGATAAACAATATCAAGAAGAGTTTTTATCATAAAAAAAGGCTCTCAGAATAACAAAATTTTATTTTAATTAACAGCAGCATAACCTTTAGAATGTTTATCCTCTCTCCCAGAGCAAAAACAGCAGACCGGTTCTTCAGAGGTTCTCTCCCTCTTGAAAAAAGACCAGTACTTCTGGTCTCAACACCTATCAAATCACTAGATGTTGCTATATCCAGTTGCAATTTCTCCAATGATTGAATATAAGCACGAATATGCGCACTTAAAACCTGCATATTAAACAAGTAGCAATTTTGAACATATGAAGGCAGAATTTCTAAATAAGTCCAACATTCAAGGAGCAGAGAAGCAATCAAGGAGAAAAAACATGAAACTGTATCTCAATAATACATCCTCCGTGAAAGATAAGCAAGCATATATCACGAACTACAGCCACCATCAAGAAACAAATATGGTTTGAGGGTGTATTCAAGAACCTCATAAACTCTAGCTTCGGCAATGAGATATGGTAGTTGGCTTGCTAGTTAGAGAGAAGGGGATGTTTGTGTATGGATGAACCTAAGAGCTTAGCATGAAGAGATGGGACAAGACAAACAAGCAGCCATTCAAAGATGACCAAGATACAGTAAATCACTTTGTTGCACACCAACTGCTATCAATTAAGGAATGGATGGCACTTTCAACTCACTTCGACGTATAGGACTTCAAAATATCTATGACCTTTCGTGCTAGGTCCCTGCTGTTTTCATCTCCAAGAAAAATGGCTCTAAACTTGTTGCAATTTCTGCATATTTCTATTATTCAAAAGATAGTTATGCATCTTTGGGCGGTGTGAGTCAGAGGGAAAGAGGAAGAAAAAGAACAAAATGCATTTCAATTGTATAGCTGAAGCTCCATCATCAACCAGTAGAGAATGTGAACTTCAAGAGTCCCAACATAGGTTTCATAAAGTTTGAGAGTAGGCTTCCCTTGTAATTTGTATCCTCCTCGCATGCCTCCAGCCCAAGCATGGGTTGCTTCCAATTAAAATTGAAATATGTAATATGTTACATCATTCATTACGTAATTAAGAGGAAGAAATACAGCAGTGAGTGGTCATTTACAAAAGAGAATTTAAGCACTGGCAGCTGGCAGCTGCTCAAGGACATCAAATAATGTTGTTCAGTATTTAATTATGCAGATCTCAATGAGAATTTCGTAATAATTCCAGAGCATTTACTTTATTCATCATGTCAATATCTGCTGCATGAACCTCAATAAGGTTCTGATAACATGCAGACTTATATTTCTATGTATTTTAATGGTATAACTGAAGCCCAATCAACCAGTAGAGTATGTGAACTTTTACAGTCTCAACATAAGTTCCATACTGTGTTAGAGTAGTCTTCTCTTGTAATTTGCATCGTTCTCCCATTTTTCACCCCCAGCATCAGGTGCCTCTGATTCAAATTAAAAGACAGTAAGATATTACTGCATTCATTATGAAATTGGCAGGAATAAAGACAGCAGTGAGTGCTTCATGGTCATTCATAAAACAGATTGTGGGCACTCCCAGCTGCTCAGCCATCGAGTAAGTAGTTCAATGTTTAAGTCTGCAAATCTTAATTAGACGTTCTAAAATGATTCTGAAGCATTTACCTTGTTCATCGTGTCAATATATGCTGCACGAACCTCAATATATACCTCTTTGCCATGTTCCTTGAGAAAAGAAATAATATACCTACATGTTCAATAATTTAACACCAATTTACTCAAACTCAGGTTGATCCAAATATTAACTAAGGCAACTCGTAAACTTAAAAAGAGTCCATCAACAAAGAAAAAACTGTTCAGAGAGCAAACAAAATACACCTGCATTGATGAAATTAAAGAGGTTTTTTGCTTGCAGGCAAAGATAACTTAAATGCAACTTTTACATCCTATAAGCAGTATCATCGTGCCCAACTTGGGTTAGTTGCTCCAAATAATAGAAATCTGGTATGCTAATTCAGATGATCTCATAGATTAACACTAGCTCAAAGAATTCGTTTTCTGTAAAAGTTCTCTAGAAAATTATAAAAAAAAAATGGTTGCTACAATTTAGTCCTGCACAGATAGGCCGTGACTCAGAAACCAGATCCCAAAGTTCAATTCTACTCCATCTTATCCATGTATCTGGTTTGTGCTTTTGTGGGTAATTGTGTGGCAACACCATGCCTTATCGCAAAATAAATAAAATAAAAACAAAATATTCTACACCATGGATATACTTCTAGTGCTTACTAGGGAGAAAAGGAAAAAAAAAAAAAAAAAAGTTCCAACAAAGATTTGGCATACTGTGGGAAAGACAGGTAAAATATAATTTCAAGATTCTTGGCTGTTAACCTAGTGAAAGCCAAAGACAACCAAGAAAGAACACAACCAAACATCCACCCAATTATAGTAAAACAAACATAACATAAAAAAGTAAGTTCATCCTTGATAGAGTAGCCAAAATGATTGCCCTTGACAGAGTAGCATAACAAAACAAGTATTATTACAAAAAAATAAAAAATAAAAACCCAAATAGTAGAGAAAAGATTTCCTCAAATTAATATGGGTCTTTTTAAGCAGTCTTTTTGAATGTCTGAAAAGTCTTAGTAGTCAAAGAGTGAAATATTTATATTCCCTAGTCCTCATAGCAGTTGGAGAAGTACAACAGCCTATACGCTTTTCTTTCCTTTTCTATTTCTAATCCTTTCAGATAACTATATGTAGCAGCATCCACCTTTTCAATGTTAATTTGTCTTCAAAAGTAGTCTTTCAGTATGTCTAGAGAAAATTTAGCATTCAACAGTCAAAAGATTCCTTTTTTGAAGTCTTAGTCCTCACAACAGTTGGAGTAGTAGAACAGTGATGTAGACCATAAGAACATTAAGTAAAATTAAAGAAGCAATAAAGTTTGGAAATTGTTTGGTTCCAAGATGGATCCATTTGGGACAAATAAGAATCATGCATAGTTAAGTTACTAGTCTTAGTAGAGTGTTATTACTGACAAGGAGACAACTTCCATCTAAAAAATAAAAAAAATTAACCAACCATGGTTTTGATCTCCTCATATGAACTCCTCCCCTAAAGATGGTGATGTCCAGTTATAGTCAAAGACCTTCAATTTGTCTGTTGAAGGTGACAGTTCAAGCAGAAAATTTGGGTTGGTGGAGACCAAGGTACAAAATTTCTATTGGTTTCTATCGAAATGGCCGAAAGGGTTTCATTTCCTAAGAGAACGAAACAAAACAATGGAGGAATAACAAAACTCCATGGTTTTCATCAAAACACATCGGAATATAGAGAAATGCAACAAAACACAACGTTATTTACCGAAACAATAAGTTGTCAACAGGAATTTAGAGCTTTTCATAAATGTTGTAAAACTTTTATTGAGAAAAATACAATAGATTTTATTTTACTATATTAAGATTTGTCACTTCTGAAATGTTTGCAAAACATCTCGAAACAGTTTCAAAATGGCACTAATCGAAACATCATATCAAAATGAAATTTTGTTCCTTGGTGGAGTCAGTGAAAGGTATAAGTAGATCGGTGAGGTTATCGAAGGTGAAGCTGCGATGGCTATATGAGTCAATAAGAGCCGCTATCCGACTTTCAGGTGGGAAAATGGTCTTTGCAGTTTGAAAGGCGAAGGTGGAGAGGTAGTGTGTCGATACCTAGATAATAGAAGGGGGGGAAGAGTGGGGGGGGATGGGGAAGGGTGGTCGGTGGTGGCCCAAGTCTTCAATGATTAGAAGAGAAAGGAGCATTAAGAACCAACAATCTTTTTTGGAGGTGCTCGAAAATCTTCCATTGCTAAGGGAGGTTTCTAAAGTGATGAGAAGTGATGGTATGAAGGATTGTGATACTAAGGTGGTTTTTAACAAGATGATCTCGCTCTTAGGATGGTGTGGTGTTTTGGAAGTTAGTTCTCGAAGAAAGGGGAATTCCAGAGATGGGTGGATCAAACCTGGGCAGTCTTGATGAGGGTTAAGCTGAAAGAGCTGAGTGGGGTTTTCTTGTTTGTGTTTCAATCAATGGTGGAGGCCAGAGGGTCTGGTTCTATTGTCTGTCCATACAATGATTCCCTCAGTGGGTGGTTCTATTATTTAGTCAATAGTCACAAATCTAAAACTGAAAATAAGCCTAATATTAAAACAAGTACGCCACCTCCCTATAGCCCAGTTCCACTTGCCAAAAGAATTCTTCCCACTTCTCATGACAGACAAGAGGCTGAGAATAAGTGATTTCCAGTCTTCTAAGTCTAGATGAAATAAAGACAGTAAAGTTTAAAATGTCAATTACCTCTTCACTAGAATATTCACAACTGCCCAGCCATGAGAAACCCACCACCCCCCCCCCCCCCCCCCCCCCCCCCCCCCCCCCCCCCCCCCCCCCCCCCCCAAAAAAAAAAACCACAAAAACCTAAAATTACAGAAAGAAAACAAGGGAGGGGAGGAGGGGAAAGTTCAAGAAACAAATACAGCTGATGCAGGCCATAGAAAAAGCTCATGAAAATTTAAACTTTTAAAGAGGCTACAAAAACATGTCCCATACACACACACACTCTCTCTCTCTCTCTCTCTCTTGTTGGCATAGATTATTCTACCCAAAAAAAAAAAAATTTTCCAGAAAATGGGAAAATATCTTCAGAAAAATGTTTTACATCCAAAGCCTTAGTTGGAGTATGTAGGTTTTAGAAGTCAAAATTCTTAATTTCTAAATTTGGAGTCATAGTCCTTTTAGAATTGGAATCCTTGGAAATCTAAATAAGGTTATCTAATGGATAACAATTTTAGAGAATTTTGCGTAACTCTTGAAACTTTGTGGGATTGTGTAACGCAAGCCTAACTGTAGTTGTGATGCCTAGGGAAATCTAAGTATGAAGCTTAGAGTTTCTTCTTCTTCTCCATCTTCTTCTAAATTTTTGCACTTTTTAAGCCTTTACAGTCCAGGACCCGATCTGAATACTCTCTATTTTACCAACCATAAACTCCATTAAACAAGACTCATGCATTCTTCCTTCACTCCTCCAACCTTAGCACACAAAACATAACAAACCCACCCCTTGTTACTAACTTACTGCTATAGTTCATGGCCCCTAGTCTCTAGACAGTCTCTAACCTTCTCATACTCTTACCCAATAAAATCAAAAAAAAAAAAAAATCCTTCGTTTTTATTACTCATACAAACCCTAAAATAAGCCACATTTTTTACCAACCATTTAGCCCCAGAAACAATCAGCCGTAAATAAAAATATTTTCCACTGCCATACACAATTTGGAGTTACTTGTTGGAGAGCATTCACCACGCTCATCTTAGATCAAGAGCTTTATTAAAAACAAGCTGATCAACAACATAACTATAAAAAGTAAAAGAGAAAACATCAAAAACCAAACAAGTGAAGCAACATTCAACAAGCACACCAAATCATGAACCACAACATATGTCACAATACTGAAAATTAATCCACATGTCTATACTGTCCTACTGGCAAACTCCTACTACATATTTGAGATTGTGCATTATCTATCTTTTGTCATGCAAATAGCAGTTTTTCTGGTAACAGAAACAGAAAACAATATGTTAATTCAACCAGGAGGGAAAAAAAAATCTAATCAATTAGCAAATTTGTTTCATCTACCATAACCTAAGTAATACAAGTAAAAAATAATATTACTATTGGAGATCATTTTTGGTAGACAAACATAAATTTGAGGTCTGGATATAATACATCGTAAGAAGCAAGTAACAGAAACTTATACAATAAGATTAGTAATCTTAAATCCTATAAACAACCAAATCATTAACTTATGATAAATTCCTATCATGGATGACATGGTAATTAGATCAGATACAACAAATGTATCAGAACTAAGTCAACTACCAAAACAGAAGCAATAGATAGTAGCAATAACATAAAATAAATATATAAAAAAAACATATTGGCAATGACAATGGAGCCCACTAATGAAAAATGGATGTAATTTTAATCAGAGAAAATAAAAAACATTTAAGCAGGCCACTAAGTGATATGAGGACCATTGTGAAGTCAAAGAGACTAACTTGCTTGTATTTTAGAAGAACACTTTGCTGAAGGATCTGGATATTTGTTTTGGGTTTTCTCAACGCATAAAGCTTCTGAACGATGAACTCAAACACCTAAAAGAGAGGAATAAGGGAGGGAAAAGGGAAAAAAATAAGATGATATATTCATTACAAATTAATATCTACTTATTGAAAAAAGATGACATAAAACAAGAGAAACTTTGAAAATCAAACGAAACTTTGGATTTTGAAAGTTCCATTTAATTTCAAAGACAGCTTGAAAAACACAAGTTTTGTGTTTTTATGGCCACATCATCCCCAATAATTCAAAAACTTGTTATTCTTTTTATCTTGGGGGTTACTTTTGATATTTGCAACATCAAATAAGAAATAGGATATCCATGATATTATGGTCACACATAAAGTCGTAGAAGTTGCAAAATAATCAAGAATAATCACTGCACATGTTTAGAGTAAACTATTCAACAACCTTTGAGACTGCATTCTGCCAAAGTCTTTCCAGCTCAGGCTGAACGTCTTTCAGAGCATTCGAAGTTTTAACCGTAGGATGGACTTCAACAAACTTCAGCTTCTTACTTAGAATCTCGAGAGTCCTCATATATTCATCATTAACCTAAAGATGAATTCTACAGAAATCATGTTAGAAGCTAATGAACAACAGAAACACAATAATTACATAGTCAAAAGGAAAAGCATCAGCAACACGTACTGTGCACTTAGAAATCTACAAGCATATCTTACAATGATGAATCAAGAAACATGTCCACACACAAGCACAAGCGTGGGCACATGCACACAAACACACACACACACATGTACACATGTACCGTGCACTTGGGAAATCTACAAGCATATCTTACAATGCTGAATCAAGAAACATGTCCACACGCAAGCACATGTGTGTGCATGTGCACACACACACACACTCAGAGATACACACACAGGTACACATGGAGAGAGAGAGAGAGATTGACAATGTGATAGTACTAAATCATATATGACAAGCAAGAAATAACTAGAGACTGAACATA
Source organism: Euryodendron excelsum (assembly GCA_033060915.1). NCBI lineage: Eukaryota > Viridiplantae > Streptophyta > Magnoliopsida > Ericales > Pentaphylacaceae > Euryodendron > Euryodendron excelsum. Next base: position 1,963,529 of record CM065391.1, on the reverse strand, counting down.
ATTTATGAGATAGGAAGTCTATAGATTTTCTATCTAGCAAACAAGGCATTATGAAAGAATGTGATAAAAAGGTCGTCCCCAACTTTTCAATAACCAACTGTGTAATTTAATCCAACCATAAACTACATCATAAATATTTCACTGTCACACAACGAGGATGTGATCGCCTGCATTTCTGCTTCTTTCATATCCTCTATCTTAAACTCTTCTGTCTTTTTCTTTTTGTTCCCTTTTCCGATGCGATTGGACACTGATTTGTGATTTCATGAACAAAACCCTACTTAAAATTGCCCAAAAAAACTCCCCAAATATCATTGAGCTCTATTTTCAAGACCCTCACTCATTCCCTATTAACTGGAATCATCGATTCATCATACAGCAACCAATAACCTTAATTCCTCTTCTTGTGCTGAATTTTGGAACATCTTATGACCTCCAAATCTGAAATCAAGAAACTATCTGTATGCTAGCTAATTGAGCAATTGAGCTAGATGAGAATTTCCACGACTGTTGCTTATATTGTTTATGTTCTAAAGATTCATAATGAAAAGGAAAAAAGTGAGAACAATAGGAAAATGGAAAATTGCATTGATATTTCTTTCTCCATAACTTTTGAAATCAAGTGTGTACACAGAAAAGCTACAACACAACAAATAACCAACTGTTGAATTCATTGAAAGATTATTGAAGTTGAATCATGAATTAAAAGAATTCCATGATAGGTAGGATGCAGCAGCGCACATTTTTTAAGTCTGCTACATTTAAAAAAAAAATCAAAAACCATTACCCACTGTTTGTTCACATTGTGTGAGGTGCTAGGAGGGGTGGACTAGGTTTGGACTGTAGTTGTTGAGGTCTTGCAAAAGAAATCAAACACAAAACTGCACTCCAAGACCTGAGCAACCAAGCAATATAATGCAATGAATTTAGAACACAGAATATAAAACAAGCACACACACAAGCAACACAAGCGATTTACGCTGTTCACCCTCAAAGCAAGGGCTATGTCCACTGAGTCACCGCAGCTTCTCTACGATCAAGAATAGAGGAGATACAAGAGCTGTTTATCAACAATGTTTACACCTCGTCTAGGATGATACAACCCTAGCCCTAGCCTCTATAACACTTCTAGCAGCCTCCAACAGCACTCTCCTTGAACTAGGAGAACATCCCATACATATAGGATAGCCAAAACTGCCTCCGATACGCTTTCCAACTTAATCAGGATTCACGCGCTTTGCTGCCGCGATAGGTAACGAAGCCCTCTGATCAGGCTCTACATCCACATCAATCTCCCACTTGGAGACTGATCACAGACATGAACAATCTGCACTTTATACCACCACAAAATGCTGCAGTGACTCAACTCCTCAATTATCAATTGCCAAGATCATCTTAATAATTGTCACTTTAGACAACATATCTATAGGATTCTCTTTGACAACTTGCATCCCAACAATTTGTTTTGTCGCAACCAAATTCTCATTGCAAATTCTTGAGACGATTGCTCCTTGAGCTTTGTCTTATCCACGCTTGAATCTACAACAAGCATATCATCTGCCTTTTGTTGGACACTTTATGCAACCAACCTGGTCTTGCATTGCTTAGTGCCATCGGGTTCTTCTTTCAGATGATAAACCACTAATTGTGCAACGCAGATTTTTTTGGGGGGCAGTTATACCAATTTCCATGTCTGATTAGTTGAGGGAGACTCCATCTCATCATCCATTGTTAGCTCCCACTTTTCCCTTGTATCAATCTGTAAAGCTTCCTCAAAGCACTAAGGTTCACCATTGTCAAACAACAATAAATAATGCAAGGAAGATTAATAACAAATTAGGCGCTCAATAGCACTTGTAGACATCTTCAAAAGACAAGGGGTTTGCACCTCTGTATATGGTGTCAATTGCACATCTTGTCTTGAGATTTCAACACATCTCTACTAAAGATCTCCTCAACCTCCATTGTCACAGGTTTTTTAGTCTTATCATCAAGCCTATCCTCGTACATGATAGATTCATTGAACACTACATCCATTCTCCTTATTATTCTTTTATTTTCAAAATCCCAAAAAAGATACCCATAATTATCAGAGCCATAACCAAGGATTAAAATTTCGTTTCGAGAGATCGCTTCAGTTGGGTCGGAAACGGAAACGTTTCGGAAACATTTCGAAAATGTTTCGGAATGTTTCGAAAACATTTCAAAAGTGACAAATATTAAAATAGTAAAATTCAATCTTTTGCATGAAATTTGTACAACATTTATAAAAATTTAAAATTTAGGTTAATACAACTTATTGTTTCGGTATTTGCCGTTGTGTTTTGGTGCATTTTTCTATGTTCCAGTATGATTTGATCATAATAATAGTGTTTCGTTATTCCACTAATGCTTCGTTTCGGTCTCCTAGGAAACGAAAAGGTTTCGGCCATTTCGATGGAAACAAATAGAAATTTTGTTCCTTGGCCATAACCAATAAAGATACACTTTTGAGAGTTAGAATCAAGCTTATTACTATTCTCAGGCTCAATATAAACATAAGAGTTACAACCAACTATTCTCAAATGCAATAAGTTTACCTCTTTTTCAGTCCATGTCCTCTGGGATTCAGCAATTCAAGGGAACTGAAGGACTTCTGTTGATCAAGTAAGCAGTTGTGCTTACTGCATCTGCCCAAAACTGTTTTGGAAGTCCATATTAATCCTCATGCTCCTAGACTGTTCCATGATTGTTCTGTTTATATGTTCTGCAACTCCTTTCTGTTATGGTTTTCCCGGGATTGTCGTCACATGTCTAATTATGATTTCTGCACAATACTTTTTCAAACAACCATCTATATACTCTCCTCCATTGTCGGACTTGAGACACTTTAATTTTGAACCTGTCTCAATCTCTACCAAGGCCTTCCACTTTTTGAAGACATCAAATAAATCAAATTTATTCTTCATAAAGTAAACTTATATTTTTCAAGTAGCATCATTAATAAAAGTAGCAAAATAGAAAGAGCCACCAAGAGAAGATACCTAAGATGGTCCCCATACATCTGTATGCACCAGCTCCAACCCTTTTCTGCTTGCCAAAGACAATCTTTATAGAAATCCAAGTCCAGAGTCATCAAATCCTGTAGTTTCCCTTTTGAAGTCAGAACCTTTCATACCTTTCTCACTCATATGCTCAAGTCTACGATGCAACGTGCTTGCTTTGACTTATAATGATGTAACTATGAGTACCCGACGTAACATAGAAAGTACCTCCTTTTTACCACCATCATAGCTCCCTTGGTCATCTTCCAAGAATCATTATCAAATTTCGTCACCATACTCGAATTTGCGAATTGGCCGACCGAAATCAAATTCTTTGTCAAACATGGCACATGTCTAACATCCTTGATTCTCAAGGCTGTTCCATTAGGCTAATTTATCTGAACCTCGCCCTTACCAACTATGTTGCAGGCCTCATCGTTTCCAAGATACACCTTTTCGAAATTGTACATAATTATGAAGCAAATCCTTGTGCAAAGTAACATGAAACGACAACCCAAATCAATAACCCACGATTCACTGCAACCTTGCAAAGCTAACACCAATACATTAGTATTTTCTTCATCCAAAACATTAACCAACTGCTTATTACCTTGATTGTTGTTGTGTTTCTTTCATGCTTTACAATCTTGTCTTGTGTGACCCGATTTTCCACAGCTCCAACACTCGCCTTTGAACTTTGGTCAAGATTGTGATCGTGTAACACCTTATGTAATACCCTAGATGATTACTTTACATCTTTTGCATGATATTCTTACATTTCGAGTGTTTTCTATGTGAGCATATTTCGTGCTTTGGTGAAAAGTCTACAAGGCATTCCTATTAATGCATTGAACTCCTAGTTGGAAATGCTTGAAGTATTGTAATTTGCCTAAATTTAAGAGTATGCTTATATATTGGATAAATTGTGCGCTAACATGAGAGATATTTGAATGATTATTAAGAATGTATTTGATAGGTTAATCAAAGTGCTTATTCGAATTGAATTAATGATTATTGTGTTCTCAAATCATATGTGAAAGACTAATCATGGTTAATTATTGTTAAGTGTGGTTAATCAAGCTTAAGCATGATTAATTATTCCTAATCATGATCAATTAGAGTTAATCAAGATTAACTAAGGTGAATAGTGGTGAATTAACTAGTTGAATGACACCTCCTACTTGATATTACACCTCACCACTTTGTGGCAAGACAGGTGCCTTGCTAGAGATTGGGAGAAATATAATTAGTTAGAGAACTAAAATGACATGCTTCTACAGATTTTTATGTTTGGAGAGGGAGAAAGTGAGAGAAGGAGAAGGGGAAAATCAAAGAAAATTGCATAACACTCAAAACCAAGAAAAGATTTCTCATTTTAAACTTGTCAGAAAACACTCCTAATACCAAGTTAGATTGAAATGGAGAATATAAGAAGAGTAAATCCTAACTTGAAAGAGTTGGATTTGACGTTAGTTTGAGACCTTGAGCTTGATGCTAAAGTATGATCAGCTAATAGGATAGGTTAATTAAGATAACCTTGATTAAATCCTTCTAAACAAACTTAATTAATATATAGATGACTCATCACCTAGGTAGCATGAAGGGGTGCCACCTCATAACGAGAGAGACCCCATAAGCCTTCATAGTAGCACACGTGTCCCACTTAGTAGGGGCACAAGTGACCCAGATGACCCGAGAACCGAACCGAAACCGACTCCATGGTTCGGCTTGGTTCGGTTTTTAATGGAGATGGTTCGGTTCTGGGTCTACAAAGAGGGGAACTGATCTCCTTTGGTTCAGTTCTGGGTTGCAACATTGGTAAACCAAACCAATCCAAGAACCAACCATTCAATACATAAAATATTTTTGTTGAATCCAAGCAGTGCCAAGTGCACTATGTTTCAACTGGAGCCTGCTCCCTTAACCTTTATGTGGTAGCAAAGAGTAAGTTTTCCCTTTGATTTGGGACTTTATGAAAATAGCTGCTGCAAGAGAAGAGGAAAGGAGTGTGGCTGACACGGTGTTCAGCAAATTTAAATGGGCACATCTCCCTGATGCGGAATCAGATTTCAGTCCATGACCTATCGTTGGAAAGGTGCGGAAGTCTAGTTTCTAATGGCTTTGTTCTTATTACAAAATTCGAAGTATTGAGAGAGATATGACCAGAAAAGCCAAGCTGGTGAGATGTTCTATTCTGAGTTTCGGGTTATTAGTCCATCCTCACACAAACACCACACTAGACCGTCATTGACTAAGGATCAGGCATTTTCTACACTCTTCATCTATATGAGGAGCCTACAGCACATTCGCACTACCCCATTTAAGCTAATCCCACATCAGTTGGGAATGGAATTCTTCTAACAGTCAAATGCTATATATATTTATGACTAGTGATATGACATACTAGCATTTTGATTAATAACATAATAAAAAGTCGATTTGGACTAAACCGAACCAAAAATATTTGGATTGGTTCGGTTCGGTTTAGTTTTTGGCTTCTTCGGTTCTGGGTTGGTAAGTAGGGAATCGAGGTAGGACGGTTCGGTCCTAGGTTCAATCGATAAGCAACCCAACCCGAAGTGTGTACACCCCTACCACTTAGTCTCTAGTCATGCATGTTGCAAAAATTTGTATTGTTGCTGGTATAGTCTCTTGAGCACTCCACCGAAGAGAGAGAGAGAGAGAGAGAGAGAGAGAGAGAGAGAGAGAGAGAGAGAGAGAGAAACTTGGTAAACATAGTGTAGAGTTTCAGCAGATATGGTGTTTGGTAAGAAGAAAAAGGAGAAAATAAAGAAAAAAACTTAAGAAAAATTGTAGGAAAACTTGGGATTGAGGTATGAACATGATCTTATGCTTATGTGATCAATTCTTTAGTTAAAATACCAATCAAAATGCCTACATGTTGTAGATTGGCAAGTTTAAAACATAAAGAGGAACCAAACTTAGATGAAGCTTAATTGTGACCATAAGGACCAATTTCTAGGAGTATTCTTGATGGGTTCTTGTGGAAAATCATCATGCTACAACCCTTCTTTTCACTTTGTGACTTGAGAATGAATTTGAGATACTTAGACTCTATTGATTTATTATTGTCAAGTTTGAGACTGCATAAGAACACCTTGCATGAGGATTGTGATTAAAATTGAATACCCTTGTTAGGGCAGTCTCCAATTTCTGGTCATAAGTCTCTCAATCCTTGAAATTTTGCTATAAATCTAAAGTCATTGGTCTATACCTTTCTAATGATAGTATATGGACCAAAATTTGAGTTAAAATAAATGAGTTATGGTCATTTGAAGTCAACACTCTAAATCTGCCTCGAAGCTACTCTTTGTATGTAGGGTTAACACCTATGTTTACGTGTCGACACTTCTGACCCCAAAATTTTAACCTTGAATACTCTGTAAAAAGGGATTGATAGCTGTATTTCAAGTATCGACACCTTCAACATTCCGAAGCAATGATGCTTAAACTCTATAAAAAAGGGTAAATACCTGTATTTTAGGTGTCGACACCTTTAACATTTCTAATCGAGACTTGCATTCTATAAAAAGGGGTTGACATCTTCATTCCAGGTGTTGACACTTTTTGTCCAGTGTTGACACTTTTGCTCAGGTGTTGATACTTTATCCAGGTGTCTACACTTCAGTTATAACATCACAAATTCTCCACTTTAAAATACTTTTGCACTATTTGACGACCTATGAATGAGAATCAAGAGTTGTTTTTTAAACACTATATGTGTTGATTCTGTAGGATTAACATAAAAAGGAGAAATTTAAAGCATAAGGTGAGTAATGAGGTAATTGGAGTTCTATTCAAATGTTCTTTTTCTCTACTATAAGCTAGCACAATTATTATACTTTCAATACAAAGGCTTTCTCTATGACACCTTTTAAGTATAATTACCATGTTTTTATGCTAAGTCTTATTTATCATATTATGTAAACCCATGGACTTAATTATATGAATGATAATTTGATTATGCATTTGAAGCTAGTATATGCCATTCTTGAGGGTCCTACACCACGGGACATAAAATAAGCCGGAAGCATCAGATATTATGATATCATGTCCCCCATAACTCTATGTCGTCTTGCCCCCACTAGTGGATGGGTCTTGTTACGAGTCTCCCGTCTAGCTGAGGGCATGAGCATATCAAACTTTATATAAATTATTTGATACTTAGATGCTTTTGTCATTATAAAACTATATAAGTATCTTTTGAATGAAGCATATATATGAGATTCTTTTATACCCTATGACTATTTGTAATCTCTTATGTCACAAATGGTTATATTTTATTCAAATCAAGTCCAAATCCTAAACCTCATGCTTTGATTGTTCTATTATTCACTGAGCTTATAGCTCATACTGTTATTTAACAATTTCAAAAAATCATGAATAAGAGCCTATGCCTGGGGGCATGTTTTGATGAAGTTACTTTATGTGGATGCTTGAGACTCATATTGTGTTTTGGTTGGCATTGCATAATGTACTTTTTAGAGTTCTTGGACTTTGTTGGACTTGTAATATATTTTCTGCTGAGGAACTATGTTATGTATCTATGTATGCATGGCCTTGGGATATGCCTAAAGGTTGTAATACATTTATGTTAAACTAGTGGCATGAGATAACAGACGTAAGCACTTGCACTCATATTGGTATTGATGCACAAGTTAGAAATTATATGCTTCCACAACTCATATATAGGTGATCAATCTTTTGATTAGTTTGACCTTTGGTAGCTAAGTTACCAACCGGTCATGGTTCCTAATCAACACGGGATGTGTTTGGGGTCGTGACAGATCAGTCATTCCTCAACTTACCTATGTTCCACTTGTGATTGCCACCTCTATTAGGTTGCATACTTGGGTCATCTGTAGCTAAAGTCAAACCAAAAGTTTCACTATTGTCAAATTTGCCAAACCTATGGAATTACTCACTAACACAACCAAAGGATTCCAACTCTCTAGAAACTTGATAATAGTGTCGGTGTCTTAACCTTATCATCAAACGAGATTTCAATAGATTCTAACTGACTTATCAAAACATTGAAATCATTGATATGTTCAATCATAACTCCTCCTTTGGACATCTTCAAGTTGAACAACTTCTTAATAAGTTAGACTTTATTCGTGGCTAAGGGCTTCTTATACATATGTGACAAAGCAGCCATTAAACTTTCAGTTGTCTTCTTATTTCAAATATTCAAGGCAACAGACGCAGTGAGGATTAGCCTTACTGCACCCAATGCTTTACGGTCAAGTAACTCCCACTCTTCCTACTTCATCTATGTCAACTTCTTTGATATTCCTCCAAGAAAAAGATAAAGGTCTGATAAAGATAATCCTCCATCTGTATCTTCCATAAACCGAAGTTCGAACAATTGAACTTTTTCATCTTGACTTTTCTATGTATATTTTTGTGTTTTAATTTGTGATGCATATGAATGTAACATTCACAAGCGACCTAAAACAACATTAAAATGACTAAACAAATTTATAATTATAACATAATAACTAACAAGTTAAGGACATGAAGAATTGGATTTGGCGCTATTTTATATTTTGGTGTTTTAAAATTTTGAAATTTATAAATTTGACTTCATTTAATACTTGTAATAATAACATCGCAACCTTGTGTCCCAAAACTTGTCCAACTAAGGGACACATGTCCTCGACGTGTCTGAGAGATGTCTACTGAAAGAAATAATAATAAAATTCTAAGCATGCCATGTGGCGTGTCCAATAAGTATCGCGATGTAAAAGGAGTGTCTGTGTCTAACATGTATCAGACACGCAAAGGGTGCTTCCTAGCTTGTCCTTAGTTACTTTGAGCCAACATGTTGCTTTCATCTTAAGGCATCAATTAGAGAGCATTTGAAACTCAATATTTGTATTTATATGGATTGATTAACTATTATCAAAACATACACTAACATGAACAGAGCAACACGCAAGACATCCTCTATGCCAGTTGCATCACTATGCGATAGCTTATAGTTGGATCCTTCAGTTCCTCAAGAATGCCTATAAAGTAGTCACTGATTCACAGGGCTGGCTCAAGACAATTGGAGGCCTAAGGTGACAACTTTAAATAGGGCTTTTCTTGAGAAAAAATGAGGCTTTTCACATTTTTAATGTTGTACAATTTTTATTTAAAAATGGTTTCTCGCTTTTAAGATGCAAAATTATTAATCAAATATTTATATTCAAGTTTAGTTAAAATAATAATAAAATTACCTCAATAAGCCGTTTGATGACAATATTGATAAGATTTGCCCATTTGCTTTTAGTTTAAAACTTTGTCTTTGTGCCACACACAAACAGATTGTGTGTGTGTGTGTGTGTGTGTGTGTTGTGTGGGTTTAGACTTTTGAACTTCTTTACGTTATAGAGAGAGTTGAATAGGTTTGAACTTTTGACCTTCCTTATATTGGTAGAAGAGATATATAGTTGTACATTTCTTGTCACATTGTTTTTTTTTTTTTTTTAGGTCAAGTTAACTATTGTACTTAATTTGGGTCTTTTTTTCCTTAAGGGCCTTTTTCTCATCTAGATTGGGGCCTTTTTTTCAAAAACGATGTCAAAATTATACAGGAAGGTTTTGAAAATTTGGGGGCATAAAGCGACCACCTTGATGACCTACTTCATGACATAGCACTACTAATTCAATTTAAGTGGTTAATTATGTCATTACAAGATAAAGGAGACAAAGGGAAAAGATGTTCAAGATACGTGTAAAAGAGGACGCAACCTAAACAATACGAATTCTTGTTTTAAACGAAAGTAGAAACGCATCACCAAAAATCAAAAGTACCTCTCCATCAACAGTTATGTCAATCATCCTTGGTGGGATGATAATATCTTCAACAAACTTTTCCAGTTTTGATTCTGCCACTTGTCAAACAACATAGATCAACTCTCACAAATTATCACCATAAAAGAAAAAAAGAAGTAGAGCTGGGGGGATCTAAAAGAAAAATGTGCAACCATGGGAGTAGTAGAAAGAAGGTTCTTGAAAGCACTTATTGCCAGATGGAATTTAGACATTACCTAAGGAAGCTAACGAAAACTAAGGAACATATGAGAGGGCAAGTTAATTAAACAACAAAATCTATATTCCCATGATCATTTTGAAGTCAAGAAAACAATGCTTAATGGTGGCTGCATACAATCAACTTCCAAATAATTGAGCTTTTGTAACTCCAAGCCTCTTAACAGTGTCTCCAACAACTCTGTCCTCACGAGGAAGACATATGCTAAATATTTTTCTAGCAATAAAAAAAGTAAAAACATTAATTTTTTTCAGCAAGCTAGTGAAAAGGACCATGTAGAACCACATTAGAATGACTCAATTGGTGACAAAAAATCATATTGGATAAGCTCAAGACTTATATTACAAGAAATCAGTGTATTGTAATGAAAAACGTTTAACACTAGAAACCATTGTATACATTAATAGCATATGAATGAGCTCAAGAGCTCCAAAAATAGTAAGGATATGCAAGCATATATACAACTCAACCCAACACAAGTCTTTGTTCCAACATAAGCAAGCATATATATATATATCTTTGAATCTAAGAAACATGTTGTGAGCATAGGACACAGACACCACATGACACAAACGTGCCAACACATCAACTTTCAAAAATTTAGGACACGAATACAATAGTGGCATGGCAACAAATAATATATATACATCATAATTGAACAACTTATTCACTTTTCACATAACAAATATATTTACATTTTATTGTATCAAGATATTAAGATGTCATTCTCCACATTTTATGTGTGCAAAAAGAAGTGTGAACACTTCCTAAAATCAAAAAGCTTAAAGGAGGAGAGATTAATAGGAATATATACATATTGTTAGCATTTAAATAGTTGACCTGCAAGTCCTTTTCCTCAAATTTGCACCAACCCCAATAAGTGTTTGGTGAGTGTCAATTCAATAGAAGTGTGTTCCCAAAAGTGTCCGAAGTATCTCTGTTTCTCAAAAAAAAAAAAAAATGAATATGACAAGTTTGGACATGTGTCGAACATGTGTCTCAATCTCCGACACGTCCCACACGAACGCAGTTACACAGCATCTTCTTAGGAGTGTCCCAGCTTCTCAGTTTTTTTTTTCCTGATAAATTATGCTTCTTAGTCCTAAATTGTCCCATATAGGATTGCAAAAGTTTGATTCAAGGATGCAGCACTGGTTACCTAGTCAATGATCCTATTTTCCAGGTGGCTTCAAACAAGTCCTGTTTCAGTTGGCTTTAAGAGCGTCATACTAGAAGAACGACTTTTCAGAACTAGAGGGCAACAATTTCTTCAGTGGACTACTTAAAATAGATACAGCCCTCACTAGTCCATCATCAATCAAAGCCATTAACTCACAACCCATTAAAGACAAGTGAACAGGCTCAAGACCTCGTCTTATAATAGCCTACTGCAGATGCGCTGCACCAAGGAGAATTTACAGTACCCTATGATTTGAGTGCACACTCTTAAAACCTTGCAATTTCAGCCCTCCATAGTATTCCATTTTTTTTTTTTTTTTTTTGATAAGTAATGAGAATTGTATAAAGGAAAAGGCGCCACAAAATGGGGCACAACCCTATACACAAAGGCTATACACCCAAAGCCACCCCTGCATATCTACAGTGATACAAAATCCCCAAGAAATCAACAAACGAAGATAAAACAACAGACATGCCTCCTTCATCCCAAAATATAAAGATGATACACTGTTCGTTCGAACTTAGAATAGAGCATTCCACTTCTTTGAAAGATCTAATATTCCCTCTCTCTCCACAAGCACCACATCACACATAACGGTGTTGTCACCCAGGCCTTACTGTCCCGATCCCTTGGGCAACCCTACTCCAAGAAACAAAAAGCTCCCTAACTGATTAGGGCATCACTCATTCAACACTGAATATTGAAAGCATGTCCCAAATCTCTCTTTGCCGTAAGACAATGAAGAGGAGATGGTTTACACTCTTCCAATCCCTTTTCACATGCAACGTAATCAAGCACAAAATTTCACCTCTCCCTAAGATTGTTGGTAGTGAAAATCACTTCACAAGCCACTATCCAAGCAAAGAAGACAACCTTGGAGGGGGGCCTTAGAACGCCAAATCCCCTTCCAAAGGAAAGGTGCATCACCCTTCCCAACAAGCCTCCAATAGAAAGAAGAGATCGAAAACACTCCTTTCGAATACCATTTCCATAGCATTCCGAGCTCCGCTTGAACCTTGCACACTTGGAGCCTTTCAAACAATTATTCAATCAACTCGACCTCCCAGCCTTGCAAAGCCCTCCTAAATAGAGGGGACATGTTCCTCCCGTAGAAGAGGCAAGCCAACAATCTTCCACTAGGGCCTCCGGGTACACTGCTATTCCAAACAAGTTAGGGAACTCCTCCTTCAAAAGCATTTGCACACACCATGAATCATGCCATAACAACACCCTCTGCCCATTCCCCAATTTAAAATGAATGAGATCCAAAAAATCCTTCCTCACTTGCATAATGCTCTTCAAAATGCCCACTCCATGGGAAAAAATCTAGTGTAGTCATCCCTCTTAAATGGTAACATGTGGTGTGTTACTATATTAGCAACATTAATTTGTTGTAAATAGAGAGATGTTTAAAGGGTGGGAAAAAACCACATGGCAACATCTATTAAGCATGAGTACCAAAAAACTCACCTAACCACTGGACTTTTTCCCACTCCATAAGAGCCCCTAACGGTTTCAAAGAACCACTCACCCCTCTCTCTCCAAACCATAATACTCCCAGTCACCCTTCTCCATAAGCTGTCCCTCTCTCAGGCAAATCTCCATAATCATTTCCGTAGTAAAGCTATATTACAAAGGGCTAAGTTCCAAATGCCCAATCCACGCCCCTTCACCGGAACCCACATACCCTTCCAATTCACCAAACGATACTTAAAACTGCTCTCATTACTCACCCCATAAGAAGTCCCTCATCATCTTCTCTAACCTCCTAGCCATTGAAATAGGAATGCTACACGTCACTCACCTAACTATTCAGAAAATCTAGAAGCTAAGTCTCCCAAAAGGACCAAAAAAAATAACAATAATAAGACTAATATTTTCTATTTAAAAAAAATAGCCCCTCAACTAATGGTGGTGCAGGACAGCTTTAGGAAAGTTAATACCAGCTGCCTAAGTTGGATTTGTGGTGGGTTCAAGGCTAATAAGGCTGTTAGTATTAGGATTAAATAGGCTAGAATGAAGGTTTTAAGGTTTGTGCACAAAACGGGATAGAATTAGGTCCGGGTTCCAAAGGGACACGTTAGTGGGTTTCAAAACCAGTGTGCTGGAGATCCGGGGGGGGGGGGGGGGGGGGGGGGGGGGGGGGGGGGGGGGGGGGGGGGGGGTGGCAGCTATTTTATGGTATTAGGGTGTGGAATTAAAGGCCAAAGGGTAAGAGAAGGGTTCACGGTTGGTTAGAGCTTTATTAAAAGGGTCTAAGGGTTGAAATTGGGACTCTTCTGTTACCGTAAACAGAAACTAAAATACCGTGTTTTCATGAAGACAAAAATGAGGAGACTCCCTAAGGAAAAGTTGCATAAAGCATCACAAAGGCTCAAAAGAAAACTCTCAAACCCTCACTCTATCTTATAAAGCCATTACATCACATGTATATATAGAAAACTCAAAGTTTGTAGCCCAAATACATGGTGGCCAAGACTTATATCAAGAAATATATATATTTGGTGGGCAAGAATTTGACTTTTGGCAACTCTCAAAATTACCTAAGTACCCTTCCATACTAAGCTAAAATATAAATAAAACCATACTGGTAGCTTGCTAACCTAGTAAAACATAAAATGAGACTCAAATTAACTCTAAACTCATTAGATGATGCCCTAAGCATGCTCCATTCCAAAGTCTAGCTTTGCCTATTTTCTTATGAACATGCTCTAAATCATATATTCAAACACCAAGCTAATGACCACTTAGCAAAGCTAGACACAAGCTGCCTTTGGCAGCTCACCAAACATCAAACACCCTGGCTTCAAGATACCTATCCTCAAGGTTTAATTTCCTTTCCACACATCAATGAATCCCAAATTATTCCTCCAATTATTACTTTCTGTTGTCAAAGACTAATCAACAGAGTAATAACAGCATTAATTCACTAATGTACACTTCACACAACAAATTTGGGCCAATTCCTCCTTACTTCCTACTCAAATCAACCATCAAAGCCAACATGTTGCAACCCCTCCATCCCAAATTTGATTTCTTCCTACCCTTTTTGCTTGTCCTAGTAGTATCTGTCCACAATAAAAAGTCAGGAGTATAATGTTTAACTTCCACATATTTGTCCCCCATTTCAAAATAAGTTACTAAAAGGACATTACTCAATTTCAGTCCCTACTAATTGAGGGTGTGCGAGGAATAAGACTATATAAAGCCTTACCTTCACACTATTTGCACAAAGTGACTGCTCTCAAACATGAACCTCTGTTGTCGCCTAGGCATCCCAAGCTTTACGCCAAGCAATACCCCTACTACCAGATAAATCACAATAAACAGAGAGAACACCTTCAATAGGGGCAGTTTTGAACGGGCAACTTCAAAAAGATTGGGTCAATGGAGTGATTATATTTCCTTAAAGCCTTTTTTTTTTTTTTTATCGAAGAGACATCTAACCTGTAAGAGCAATAAAGCCAAAAGGCTAAACACTGATCTTTTGAAATAAAAACTACAGATAACTCTAAGCTTGGTAGTCCTAAAGCATGCAGATATCTAACCTAATGGGCTTAGTGCAATTCACTTGGCACATTTAGGCATCTAATATATGTGGATCCTTCCAAAAATCAATCTTCTGGAATGACATCTAACCTCATGGATTTATTGAAATTTACTCGGCTGTTTATGCATCTAATTAATGCAGATCATCTCCATTCATTCCATATGATAAAACACACATACTCCAGCCTTTGCATTGATTAATAAGACAACAGTAGTATGCAAGTTCAAGGCCAATAATATCATTGAATTGGAAAAGAAAATAAACCAATGGCACAAATTAGAACAAAGTATGCAGGATAAGGCCAAAACACCATAAAATCTAGAAAAGCAAACACCTTCAATGCAAATATTTTGCATTCTTCTTACTACTTAGGGTTCTTTTCTAAGTCTAGCACATATAACCGAAAGGATTCCTGCTAACACTAACAGAGATTCCCACTAATCTGTATTGCAATCAGAACCTAAATCAATGACATGATATCTCTGATTGCAATACGAGTACCTTTCATCCCCAAAACACAACTAAAATATGTTACATGAGAGATAAAAGAGAAGATTTTAGTATTGCCCTCAAGCATGAGAGTGTGGCCTTTGGATGCATGCTAACAACAATATATAAAAAAAAGCCATCTTACCATAAAATAGGATGGGACACTCCAACACTAAATTGCACTAGAGAAGGACATATCATTGCCACTTGTTTATGAAAAAACGCTTGTTGTTAAGAGCTTATTCTTCACAGATTCAGCATAATGCAATTTACACTTCACTGACATCAGTTCATTGAATGAATGACATTACAAGATAAAAGCACCCATCTATATTATATACAACTAAAAAGAAAAGGCAAAAATAAAATGAATAAAGATCCAATTCAATGTGGTTTCTTAAATAAACTATGATTTATAGATATAAACACTATTTTAGAAACAATATGCAAAGATTATAATAACAATAGTACCTTGCGATTCTCCAGCTTCAGTCCCATATCCATCGACTTCTCCTGAAGAATTTTTATGTCTGAACCTATAGAGCCAACCTCAGCCTAGCATGATGTCTCTGGATTATTAATAATTTTGATGACACCAGATTCAAAGATAGCAAAGAGTAAGCAAGAGAGAGAGAGAGAGAGAGAGAGAGAGTCAAACGAGAAGCATTCTGATTCATAATGAATCAGAAAAAATAAAAAAATAAAAGCCAGCAAATTACCATAAAGAAAAAAAGAAAGAAGAGCACATACAAAATGTTCCAGGCACTAGACATTATTTCCATTGTGGCACAAGAATTTATAGCTATAGGACCACTTAGTTCATACATAGATTCTGTAGGCAAATTAGTAAAAGCAGGGCCATATGGGCCACATGTTAGACACTAAAGATTTCCCAGGGGAAGGTCATATAGGTGAACTCCTGGAGCAAAGAGATTTGGTGCCATTGAGTTGTTTTCCCTGCCTGCTTATGGTCTGTAAAACATTATAGTTATCAATAACAGTTTGATTCGACCTAAATGTGTTGTCTGCTGTGTCTTTTGAGTTACACTGGCAATTGCAAATTTATTAATACCTCAATAAATACTTAGTTAAGTTGACAAGCATGCTGACTTGCACTTCCCAGCAGGCAGAAGCAAGTACCAGAGTTGCCAACTTGAAGCTAGAAAAAGAGCTTAATTTTGATTTGTAACAGCAAGAGCAAGGTAACAATTTTAACCAGTAAGAGCAGGTTAAGAACATTCCTGATTCATCATGTAATTTATATCCACGAACTGGGAATGCAACTAGAATACAATTTATTGAAGGTTTTGTTGCAGTATCATCACACATAATTTGTAAATTTTACAGAGATAAGCCACTTATACGTAAGATGCACTCCATATATATATATATATATATATATATATCTGTGTGTGAGAGAGGAAGGAAAATTCTGCACACAAGAGAAGAAAGAAAAAGGAGAAGGGTTTGGTTAGAGAGAAAGTGAAGGAAAAGCTTTGCAAAAAATCCTAGAAAATTGCAAAGACTTGAGAGAAGGTGAGAGATCTCATATCATGATTGTGTGCTCGTATTAAATTGATTATTGTATATAGGAAGGCCTCCTCATGTCTTTAGTATTGTGATTTGGACCTTAGAATTGGAAGGTTTTAGATTGAAAGCTTAGAATCCTTGTGAAGTTCATGTATCGATGTTTTGATATTGTTGAGACCTTAGATCTCCATTCAAAACCTTAGGAAGCTTAGAACGGGTGTTTGGGTTGATTGGAGTTGCAAAACTCTATTTTTGTTGCACCATCTTCGAACCATGGGCGCGCCAGTGCTCATGGAAAGCACGCCTAGTGGTGCGGTCCACTGGAAAGGCAAGCCAGTAGGCGCCCTAGCGCACCTAGTGGCGTGGTCCTCTGGAGGAAGTGCACCAGTAGTGCACCAGTGCGGGCCTGGTGGCGCAGTCCTCTAGCTTAAGCGCACTAATAGCGCACCAGTGAGCGCCTAGTGGCGCAGTCCATAGGTATTGCCCTAGATTTACCCCACAATCTTGTATATTGGCTTCATTTGGAGACCTTTATTTTGTTGATAACATTATTTCATAATTTTGTAGGATAATTAGCTAAAACGGGTTCAAGCTCTTTTTAAGGGAACCAAGGTGAGTGGTGTAGATGCTTGGAGTATTCCTTTCAACTTGATTTGTCTCCAAATATATAATATGTTATATTTCAATGAGAAATGATATGTTTTTTACTCAAATGCTATATTTTACAAAGAGTTTTGAATTCCATGGACATTATACTTGTGAAATGCTTTGGAAATGTGTTTAAATGTGTTGTGTGACACACTCGGGAGTCCTAACTTGAGGGACTTAAAACAAACCGTTACATAAATTAGGGAAATGTCCCCTAGGGACTACATGGTTCCTTGTGGGTTCTACACGTATAAGAATCAATTATGAGCTTCAACTCATTGCACCCAAAGCGTGTGAATACATGTTAAGAAGTGGAGTTTATTTTGAAGTATAAATGTTCTTTGTGTTGAATACGTGAATGATCCTCCACTATTTTAATGAAAAGTTTTATGAATTGTCCATGGGATTAACTAGAATATATTCCTTGCATCTATATCATTTACTAGATTTTGGCTCATATTGTTGATTAACATTTTAGGTAATGAAGAGTAGGACCTTACCCAAGAATATTTTGAAAGGTTACTTGAATGTGTCATATTGGAGACCAATGTTTTTGTTCCTAAATAAAAGCGTCCTATATTTCAAGCTTCTGACCCACGTGAATAGTTGAAGACAATGCCTTGTGTATATTTGTTTTGTTAGGCCTTGGGATAGGCCTAATGGTTTGTAATAACCCTATGTATTTGGCTTTTATCTCAAGATGTGTTGGAAACTTAGACACCTGCTCTGAAGTTCGGTTTGAACGCACAACACTATATTATGCTTCCGCTATTATCTATATTATGGATGAATGCACAAGTGATCAACCTAAATTGATATGTTAGGCCTTTGCTAGCTACGCTACTGGCTAGTTATGACCTTAATCCGTAAAAGTGGGGTTTGGGTCGTGACAGAGGAAGGCCGAGAGTTCAAGAGAAAAAGATTACCCTTTTTTCCATCAAATACATTGATAACTTCCTATTCGGATGCATGCAGTCCAACAATTCGAACAGCATGCTTATCATCAGTAGAAATGATAAAGCAATGGTCACCATGCAAGTGAACATAAGAGGTGTTAAGATACCTGAAATCCACTGAGTATAATTTCCATTTGTGACAGAATGCTCTCGCAATCACGAATCTCATCATGGAGCAAGACTACATTATCACTTTCTTTTATATAATCCTGATATGGAAACAAGAGAACTTGTAAGAATGAATATACTCTATAACACTGGGAAGAAGAAAGAGCTACCATTATACAACTGAAGAGCATCTTTCCCACACAATTTTTCTTTTCTGATGCATAATAAAGGATGTGTATTAAAGGATTTGCCATATAAATTCACCAACTGACTTCATTTGAAATGAAATTTGAAAAAACGAAAAACGAAAGTGCAATTTTTTTTCTTGTTCACTGAAGAACAAAAAAAATGTTTGATTTTTAGGCTCTGATGACCAATGTAACAAATGGCAGAATTTTCAAGAAAATTCTTTCAGAAAACTGAGGCAATATTTCTGCAACAGAAAAGGAAGTCCTAAAAACAGACGGCGCCCATATGTGTGCCGTGAAGAGTTCATTTAGGTCATATATTGGCAATTTGGTATGTTACATTAAAATTTTGCGAAGTATTGGGCTGAATGAAAGGGGGTGAAGAAGCTTGTTTTCTAAGAACTGCCCAAAAATTTTTAAGCAGATAGCCACTTCGCATCAGGATTACTGAATTCATTGTTAAAAAGGCAACAGCCATTTGGTACTACAAACACCGTGGTAATGTGATTAAAAAACAGTAAAAGGATTTTATTTATAGTTCCCCTGTAGATGGAACCAACAAGTAAATGCAGGTAAATATAATAACAAATCCATTGGTTCCCAAGATAAAATCTGTAATCTAATCATGAACCTGAATTGAGTCCAATTCAACTTGCCGTAAATTGTTTTCAACACCTTTTGTATACTCCCACAATTTTGTACCTTTTGAAAGTATGTTTGCAACTACCTATAAAGCAAATAATTGAAATTTTAAAAATTATATAAGGTCTTGGCCAGCAGTAAGTTTATGGAAGAAAAGAAGCCAGACTATAGTCCTAATAAGAAGGACCGTGTCAACTTTACAGACTATTGTGAAATATATATATATATATATATAAGAGTTTAAAAACTACATTGAATCAAATCAACAAAACCTTATCCCAACTGTTGAGGATCATCTACATGAATACTATTCTATCATTCTGCACTGTCAAGGGCCATAATTTCAGTTAAATACATGCTACCATGCATTTATTATCATTTGTGCATAATACAATTAGTTAACTTGACACAGTTTGCAGTTCATCAAAACAAATTTTTCACCACCAGAATCGAAACAGGAGGGCAAACACTAGCATTCCCTTTTACTTTTTGGGGCCATTTCCACCACCACCAAAGGCTTCAGGCACTGGAAATGTTTTTTTTTTTTTTTTTTTTGGGTGCACAAAAAAGAGAAGCAGCTAGGCTACCCAAGTACTTTTCTTCCTTGTGTCCTTTTCTTTCTTTCTTTCTTCTCTTCCTCTCATATCATACAGTGGGATATGTTACCAAGCATTTCCTACCCATACAGGTGTCATGTAGGACTGAAATGAGTACCTTGGGGTAAGGCAAGAAGTCCAGGTAAGATAGCTTCTCAATAATCTTGACTGTCAACACAACATCTAAGACTAGACATTCTTTGAATTGCTTGGAACTGAATATGCAATCTTAAGGTTAGCCAAAAGAGATTTGTAGGAGATTTGTACATTTTTACAGGAACAAAGATTAGAAAGAGTCTCAATGGGTAGAACAAAAAGGAAATGGGTTACCGTTAAAATAAGCACAACCTGAAGAAGCATCAACAAGATAAGCATGCAATGGTGACTGGAAAAGAAAATTATACTTCACTTACATCATCATTCTTACATTCTTCTAGCTCTTGATCTTGTCCTTCCAGTGCTATATCATCACTGTAACAACACAACCAACTATCAATTCAGGATGCTATTGTGGAAATGGACAGTAATAAAATTGACCAGCGAATATAGTGTGAAATAGTAAATAGGAGTGGAGGCATGATTGTGTAGGTAGAAGAATGCATAGACAGATGCTACATAACACGAGCAGCTTATATTCATTGAGATGGGGAGCAAACTCGAGCCAAAGAAATATGCTTTCCACCATCAAAAATCATAT
Organism: Euryodendron excelsum; assembly: GCA_033060915.1. NCBI lineage: Eukaryota > Viridiplantae > Streptophyta > Magnoliopsida > Ericales > Pentaphylacaceae > Euryodendron > Euryodendron excelsum. The sequence continues at coordinate 1,942,862 of CM065391.1, read as the reverse complement.
AATAATTTATTAGCAACACAACAGCATGGATTTTAGTGCTACAGAAATTCTGGAATTTTATCTCATTTGAGACATTTCAATGTTCTCAGCATTGCAGAACTTCGGTTCCCTTTGCCATGCAGGATATCTGTTGGTGTAATGAAATTGAAGAAACGGCCAAAGAATTAGCATGGCATATTGCATAGTAACAAACTAAACTGCCAACAACACAGAAGTCTTGGAGCATACTGCCGCCCTGTATACAACAAATAATTTAAAAAATGTGCTAAATCTTAACAGAGCAGCAAGAAACATCCCGCTTCAAATGAATCAGAGGTAGTAGAAAGAAAGAGGGATCTGCAACATCAGTTATATAAAGTAACAAGTATCAGTTGTGTATCAACCAATACATATTGACTTGAATCAGAATACTGACTGGGATCCTATAGTCCAATACTTAGATCAAGTGAAAATCCATGTTTTGGACAATTTATTTATTTACACATTAAGAGCTATGTACAATATATGTCAATACCATGAGTGAGATGAAAACCTTAAACCATGATTAAATTTAATGAACTATGAATCAATCCATTGGCAATGCTTGGTGCAATGGTAAAAGGTCTGGGAGCCACGGGTGAGAACGTATATTCAAGTCCAAGAGGAGGCACTTTGCACAAGTAAACAAAGGCTATCAGCATTGCTTGGCGCAATGGTAAAAAGTCTAGGAGCCAAGCATGAGAACGTAGATTCAAGTGTAAGAGTAGGCACTTTGCACAAGTAAACAAAGGCTATAAATCTCTTCCCCCCCCCCCCCCCCCCCCCCCCCCCCCCCCCCCCCCCCAAAAAAAAAAAAAACACCCTCAATTAGAGAAACCAACACCGGATAAATTTCAACTGTAATCCAATCCCAAAATTACCAATAGGAGAGAGTAATGCAACAGCAGAATTCCCAACTATCCATAAAAACAACAGTAGAATATTTTGATATGGAAGCATGAAGTAATCCCCAAGAAATCAATCATTCTTGAAATCCTAGTGCTTGGCGAATTTCACGGTATGTGGTGAGATAACAAACAAATGCTTAATATATTACACATAACAGTTTATCATGCCCTTGCATTCACTCTTTGACTTCTTTTTTAGATTGTTCTTAAAAAAGTTTAATCAAATATTTAGTTCCACATTTTTCCCTAAAATTACCAAATTTGCCACTATAAAAAGAAAATGGATTAATCAATAAAAGATGAATTCTTTTTTAGATTGTTCTTCAAAAAGTTTAGTCAAATATTTAGTTCCACATTTTTCCCTAAAATTTCCAAATTTGCCACTATAAAAAGAAAATGGATTAACCAATAAAAGAACTACCTAAATATCTAGGACCAATAATTCTCAATGACTTGCTCAATTATACACTTTTGAATTATTTCACTGAAGTTTTCCTTAATAATTCTTGAATCCCCTAAAACATCATGAAAAGAAAGACATTTCTACAAAATTGGACCAGTCAATCACAAACATAGTTAAAATATTCATCCAAGGTACAGAAAATAACGGGATCTAATGGTTCATGAATTCAATAAAACTAAAAATTAAACGATTTCTGGAAGAAAAATGATTCAAGAAAAAAAAATATTGAAACACCTCCAAGTTGCAGATGATTCAAAAGAATATATTCAAAGAGAAAGACACATGAAATGGCCCCACGGCCCCCAAAAGAAAATAAATCAAAGAAAAAGAAGAAACAATTCTTCAGTTCAATATTACTAGATCTAGATACTTCAACAACATCCAACTAGGCTTTTGTGTAATTCAGAAGGACCACGTATTTGCCAAACCCATGATTTCTAATGTACGAGCTAAACTCTTTCTCCGTCAGAAGTCTTCTCCTTTAGCATTTACCTCCTCAAAAGAAAAAATTGATCGCTATTAACTTTGTTTATCCTCAGTAAGGATATGAAGAACATGCATACTTTCTCCCCACAGCATAAATATATACATCAAGCAATTATGTCTAGCACTCGAGGATTAATTCAGTGATCGAAGGACAAAGACCCTGAATTTCGTGCTTGCATTGGTGTAGGAAAGAATCATACCTACTTGCATCCTCCTCAACAGTTAAATCAACAACAAAGGTTCCCAAGTCAGATACCGATTTCTGGGCATTGTTTGTCACACCATGTGAATGACCCTACACACAGATATGTAGGCACATATGTAGGTATGTCAAAAATATATAAACAGAGAGAGTGATTGCAGGCTGAGAAAAGAGGTGATATTTTTGCATTTGGAACTTGCTGCCAGTATTCACATACTAAGTCAAAGGATACACCACAAAGGCGAAATACTTTACCAGTTTATTTGTTGCAACCTCCTCCATCTTGTTCAACCAATCCAATTTTAACAGATGTACCTATATATACACATATAGAGACACATAAAGAGGTATTAGAAAATGAAAGGTATATGTCTCTGAGGGTGGGTTCTCTGCATGCATTCAGCAAAAAAAAAAAAAAAGAGAGCAATAATCACCAAATTAGACAGAAGCACATCAAAAATATCATACTTCAACTGAATTAAGGGTGCATTTGGTAGTGTAGAATTGGAATTGGTTGGAAATCAGTTCTATACTTCAGTAGATTAACAAATAGCAATGCCACAAGTAACTATTCATTTCAGGCCCCGACTCATTTCAAAAAGCCTTGGGATTCCAAACTATCACTTCACTCTGATAAATTTTTTAAAACTGAATTGGTTATGAGATATAATATTCAATTATGAGCCCACGCCGAGAGCAAGGAAGGAAGGATATGCTAGACCCTTTATCATGAGTTAAACATATGAACAAGGACAGTTGATAGTTAGCACTGGCTTTCCATTAGGCGAAATATAGGAAGTACATCAGCCTCATACAATATAAATGAATTAATAATCAAAAATTCTACCGTCAAATAGCTTCATTTGGGCAAGCTAACTTTCATCCATAAACATATAGATTTCTTTTTTAGTATATCCCCCTTAGTGATCTTCAATTGTAGCATCCATGTTTATAATTGTATCCTGCCTTCATATATTTGCAGCTATACTACAATAAAATGTATTGAGAGGTATAAAAAAATTTAGGATGACAAAATAATCCCTGCTGAAGTAAGCAATGACCATAGCATCCTTAATAGTGCCAGCAAATTCCTACAGAAAAAGCTACATTATCACAAGCACTATAATTTCATTCCATCTCATTTAGAACTCCAAAAGTACTTTTTTATTCTCATAATTCCTATTAATATGTTTTACAAAAACGTGAACCTCATTATAGATATCTTGTTGTTAAGATCAATGATGCATTTGATGTAGTGTTCTAAAATCCAGACTTTTCAATGAACCAGAGAAAAGACCGGGTAAAGGTTTAGAGGTTCGACTTTCAGATCAGTCAGAACTGAAATAAAAGGCCACCGGTTTAACTGTCAGATTAGTCAGAATTGAACAATAACACCATGAATGTTTAATCTTTCGAAAACTTCAAACAGACAACGTTCCTAAAGTCGATAAAAAAATCTTTGAAATTCATTAACATGGTACACAAAAACGATTCTAATGACTCTAAATACAAGAACTCAACGGTCAACATTGACACATTAAACCACAAATTATACACTCCGTAAGTATTTCTGAAGCTAGAAATCGTAAAAGGAAGCAACAAATTTTCACATATTTTATTCAGAACCTAAGATCAAAGAAAATGAGAGAAATACTGGAAATACAGAAGCCTGGACGGATCGATGAAACAGAGAACCTGAGATATCATTTAAATACAAAACATATATATAACATTATGTAATATATAATATGTATTTATGTATGTATATACTGCATACAATCTAGAGAGAGACACCTGGGGAGGAGGAGTGAAATGTTGATCAATTGAACCGTATCGCCGATCAGGAACTTTTGAATTAACTTCCGATCAATAACAATTAAGATGTTTACTCCCCAAAAAAAAAATAAAAACAATTAAGGTGTATTTTCAACCCCAGCATAACGACTCTTTATAGGAAAGCAATAAAGCAGTCGATTTCATCATTTACAGTTCACACAGCTCCAGTTCGACCGGACTCAGGTTCTCACTTGTCAGGAGGCGATTAACGTCTGTTTGATACTCAACGCTTCCTTTGGATTGAGGGGTTTGAAGGGGCAGTGGTTACGTTTGGATTATTGTTAAAGCGGGAAAGGAAGTGAGTTGAGGGCCATTTATCAAAATATTTATTTTATTCAATAATTATGAAACAGAAGTTAAAATATCAATATGTACATAACACCAGTTAGGCGTTATTAATGTTAACACCTTTAATAAAAGCGTTAATATTAATGACGCTTTTCTTTTACTTTATCGAACTTACAATAAATCAGCAAAAGACATCATTGGTAATGACGCGTTTTGTGAAATACTAAAAACGTCATTGTCAATGACGTTTTCATATTAGGAAAAATTTTTTTTATGTTTAACTAATAATTTAGTCTAACTCCTTCACCGGAACTTAGATCGACGTGTCGTTAGCACCCGCAACTCCACTTTTCCTGAACAGAGGGTGTTTAACTAATTTGGCATTGCTGAACCGATTTCATAATTTTTGAAATCTATAAGTCTCCAAGAGAGAAAAACGCAATAACGCCTTCACTGAGACTCCAATCGACGCGCCGTTAGAGCCCGCAGATCCACTTTTCCCACACAGTACTGTGTGTTGAGTTTAGCATCCAACGGAGGCAGTTTGGCCGCTTTGGCATCGCCGAATCCCAATTCCAATGTTTTCGAAATCTCTAGGTCTCCGGGAAGAAAAAATGCACTAACTCCTTCACTGAGACTCCGATAGACGCGTCGTCAGCACTCACAACTCTACTTTTCCTACACAGTGCTGTGTGTCGAGTTTCGCATCCAACGAAGGCCGTTTGGCCAATTTGGCATCGCCGAATCCCGATTCTAATATTTTTGAAATCTCTACATCTTTGGGAGAGAAAAACGCACCAACTCCTTCACCGGAACTTCAATCGATGCATCGTCAGCACCCACAGCTCTACTTTCCCTAGACAGTGTTATGTGTCGAGTTTTGTATCCAACGGAGACCGTTTGGCCAATTTGGCATCGCCGAACCCCGATTCTAATGTTTTCAAAATCTCTAAGTCTTAGGGAGGGGAAAATGCACTAACTTCTTCACCGGGACTCCAATAGACTTGTCGTTAGTGCCCGCAGCTCCACTTTCCCTACACGGTACTGTATGTCAAGTTTCGGGTCCAACGGAGGTTGTTTGGCCAATTAGGCATCACTGAACCCTGGTTCCATAATTTTTAAAATCTCTAAGTCTCCGAGAGGGAAAAACGTACTAACTCCTTCACCGGGACTCCGATCGACCAGCCGTCAGCTCCCATAGCTCCACTATCCCTAAACAGTTTATGTGTTAAGTTTCACGTCCAACGGAGATCGTTTGGCCAATTTAGCATTGCCAAACCCCAATTTCAATGTTTTTGAAATCTTTTAGTCTCCGGGAGGGGAAAATGCACTAACTCCCTCACTGGGATTCCGATAGATGCGCCATCAGAGCCCGCAACTCCACTTTCCCTGCATGATGCTGTGTGTTGCGTTTCGTGTCCAACGGAGGCCGTTTGGCCGATTTGGCATTGCCGAATCCTGATTCTACAGTTGTTGAAATCTCTAAGTCTCCCGAAAGGAAAGACCCACTAACAACTTCGCGGGGACTCTAATCAATGCACTGTCAGCGCCCCCAACTCCACTTTCCCTACGCAGTGTTGTGTGTTAAGTTTTGCACCCAACGGAGGTCGTTTGGCTAATTTGGCATTGTCAAACCCCGATTCCAATGTTTTCAAAATCTAAGTCTCCGGGAGGGGAAAACGCACTAACTCTTTCACCGGGACTCCGATTGGCACGCCGTCAGTGCCTGTAACTCCACTTTCCCTACACGGTGTTGTGTGTCGCGTTTTGTGTCCAACGGAGGCCGTTTGGCAGATTTGGCATCGCCGAACACCGATTCTATAGTTTTTGAAATCTCTAAGTCTCCAGGAAGGGAAAATCCACTAACTCCTTCATCGGGACTTCGATAGATGCGTCGTCAGCGCCCACAGCTCCACTTTCCCTACATGGTGCTGTGTGTCGAGTTTCATGTCCAACGAAGGCCGTTTGGCCAATTTGGCATCGCCAAACCCCGATTCTATAGTTTTTGAAATCTCTAAGTCTCCTGGAGGAAAAAGCGCACTAACTCCTTCAGCGGGACTCCGATCGACGTGTTGTTGGCTCCTGCAACTCTACTTTCCCTAGACAATGTTATATGTCGAGTTTTGTGTTCAACGGAGGCCGTCTGGCCAATTTGGCATTACTGAACCCCAATTCTAATATTTTCGAAATCTCTAAGTCTCCGAGAGAGAAAAATGCACTAACTCCTTTACCAGGACTCTGATCGACGTGCCGTCAGCTCTCACAGCTCCACTTTCCCTACACAGTGCTATGTATCGAGTTTCGCATTCAACGGAGGTCATTTGGCCGATTAGGCATCGCCAAACACCGATTCTAATGTTTTCGAAATCTCTAAGTCTTCGGGAGGAAAAAACACACTAACTCCTTCACCGATTTGGCATCGCCAAACCCTGATTCCAATGTATTTGACATAATGTTACAATTTGTAGATGAAAATATATGAAGTTTAATACTCATAAATGTCTCAAAATATGATGATATATTACTGAAAACTAATCATATATGGGCAAATGTTTTGTAAAAAAAAGATGTAACATAAGTGACCACATCCCGCCCACAAAAAAAATATAAAATACATTCTGTGTACCACATACTGGTGCTCGTCTAGGTCTCTTACACCTACGATATACAATGGGGAGTTGTGTGCTCGGTGCTGGCTGCTCCTAGGTGATCTGTGAGGCTTGTGTTTGGTCATCTCCACCACCCCCTTGAGGAGTCTATGTCTGGTCATCAGCCTCTCTGCTCAGTGTTGGCTACTCCTGGATGATCTGTGATGCTTGTGTCTGGTCATTTCCACCACCCCCCTGAGGAGCCTATGTCTGGTCATCAGCCTGTGTGCTCGGTGCTGGCTGCTCTTGGGTGATCTGTAAGGCCTGTGTCTGGTCATCTCCACCCCCTCTGAGGAGCCTGTGTCTGGCCATGTGATGCCTCATATATCTATGAGTGCACATCCCCAACTCTCGCCTCATCAACCTGTGTAGTCGTGGTGGGTGCTCTTGCGTGATCTATGAGGCCCACTCTGTCGGTTGAGGTGAATGGTGAACTTTCTCATCATGTGACTCTAAAAGAGCTAATGACGAGTCGGTCAAAGTCAGTATGATGACTCTATCTAAAACGACAGTAGTCAACATCTTGCGAAACTGGTGCATCTCAAATACACCCTCTGCCTTTCCTGTACTTCTACCTTTACCTCTACCTCTGCGCGGAAGTCCTGCATGTCCTCTCCCCTTGCCAATTGGCTGTGGCTCAACTACTTGTGCCACAACGTCACTCCCAGATGTTGATGGCGTTGCTGAATCATAGTGATACTGTACCGAGGACACATGATGATGAGAGGCCGCCAATGGATCTCGTTGAATGTAAGATGTGGACGGCCTAACAAAAGTGAACTGCAATGGTACATGATTGAATGAGGATGGTCCTGCTATAAGGGCCGATGGACCCATCAAAGTAAAAGGGTCAACTATGTTTGACAAGTGTGGCACGTGACTAGACATGGAAGACCCTACTGTGGAAGGCAATGGACCTAGAGGAGTACAAGGGTCAGCTCTATCTAAAGGGGATGGCACTGCAATGGGGGGTGTCATGGGGGTGGCATAGCTGCATCAGCACCTGCGGCCTGTGATATACGGTAAGCCTCTCGTATAATGTGTAGGGTTGTGTCACACATGTCGCGGACAAACACAAGCGTCTCTAAGCCTACATTAGCATCGTATCCATAAATGGTGTTTGCTGCTTGCTGCTACATAAGGGTCACACACTGAGCCTGTAGCGCAATAAATCATAACGAATATTATATTACGAATGGTTACAATGAAGAGATTTATTTGATAGTACTCTACTTTATACACTGTTATACAATATCCTTACCAAAATGTCATGCCTCCCCCTAACGCCAAGGTACCCAATTGAAGACCTATGGGCTGAATTGGTAATCAAGGGGCACGTGATAAATCGGTACCACCCTACGTAAGGGTCATGGTGTGACATAGGCTCCACGGTAACGTCACCAACAATAATTTGTTGCCGTCGCTCTCTCCATCTAGTGACAAAATAATTATGGAACTACAACCAATCTACGCAGGCCTACCCCGCATGTCTATACTATGAAGACCAATACCAGTGTTAGGGGCTGTAGGTATGACCTGGCGACGACCAAACTATCGAAGAACACGACTAGGCAAATGCCACTCAACCACATCAAAGCATATAAGTGGAACCTCAGCCATCCATATGTCACTTCCTGCATGACAATAATCTGGGAGGGTATCGATGATATCACCGTGTTGACCATAAGGCTACCATAAAAACTAAATCATGCAATATAAATGTCAGGTTAGAAGACAAATACCTATTACTATACTAAGTTGACATAATGTAAGAATAAAAAATGTAAGCACTTAAAAGGCAAACCTCATCATCTCTCAACTGATCAAGCTGGTCTCTATACACTACAACAACATGGGTGGGGACTTTGTCTAGTGCTAACTTACTCTTCCACCTTATTTCAAAACAATACAAAATATATTTAAATAACATGGAAAGTTTAATATTAATTGCACATTGCGTAATTATTTTTATTTTTGAATTTATAAATACAATACCTAGCACCCCATGGCCCATTGGGTAGGTGCTGCTTATGTCAATGGCTAGCGGCTGTTGTCCAAGAGTTGGTACAACATGCCGATGTGGACTAATCTAGGGAATTTCTTCTAGGCCCATATCTGTTACACAAATAGCAGAACATAACGAAGTATGCCCTATAAAAAGTCATAAACATATAAACATGATATATAACGACTCTATACCTGTAGCAATACCAAAACACCTCATATATCCCTGGTGTTGATCTTAGTCGCCCGACACATCATCCGGTAAAGTGAGACAAGGGCTGCCACACCCCAACTATATCACCCAGCCTGGTCGAAATCTCGAAAGAAGGGTAGATTCATCAACTTCACTAAGTTTTGTGATTTATCTGGAAATACTAACCCCCCAATGAGCTGCAAGATATATGCCCTAGCATAATGCTGCACAGTCACCTCGTCGGCATCGTCTGGCAACTACAGAAATGTGAGAGATAGCCATGAAAGCTTCAAATGGCCACCGATGAAATCCTACCTGCCAAGCATGGCGCCTAACAACTCTTGGCACATATCCCGCCAATGCTTTACGTCACCCCCACCATCGAGGCCTCCAATTGGCTCACCATCAACAGGCATGCCCCCCAACACAGACACATCCTGTAATGTCACAGTGGCCTTTCCAACTAGCAAGTGGAATGTATAAATCTCTTGCTGCCATCTCTCAACCAAGGCTGTGATAAAGTGCATGATCAAGCTTGATATAACCAATCTGGCACAACCTGTAGAAACCAACACGAATCAAGTATGGAACTATCTGAGGGGATAAAGGTCTGGCCCAACATGTGGCATCATTTCGGCGACAATGAACCACTTGGTCATACTATAATAAGAAATAATGAGTTAATAACAAATAAATAGATAACAACAATATTGAAAATGTAATATTGGCCAATACAAAGTCACAAACCTGTTGCTGCATCCATATAATAGATGACCTGTGATGCTCTTGTAAAGTGAGAATTGATGGGTCAACAGATCCCGGTAGTCCAGCTACGTCTATATCCATAAAATCTGTAAGGTACACATACTATAAAGTTAGGTACAAATGATTGAGAATTAACTACATTAATACATATGAATAAAAAAAAATAAAAAACAAAGGTGATATGAATAAATGGTAATAACCAACAAGAAATGCTAATAAAAAAAATTACAAATGTCATGACCTATCATGTCACTATCATTGCACCAGAAGGCTATCATTGGATAGTGTTGATAACCATAAAGTAAAAGCCGGTGGACAATGTTTATTACAATAATATATAGTCCATTGGGTATTACGATTCTCTATAAATAATGCCCGCATCATGTAGGAACAACGCCTCACCATCTCTCACACTCTCATCTACTCACTCTTATTTGTAAATCAATGGCCACCGGAGGTCTAGGTAGTTCTAGTAGTCGCCAACATGCTTGAGTGTGGATCCTACCTCCGTTCCACGATGAGTATTGGTGGGAAAGTCCCATCAATGCCAATAATAGGAGGATAGTGAGCGAATCCATCGATGGTGAGTTTGAAAGCCCAAAACACATAATTAAACACCACCTCATCCGGCGTACTCGACGGCAACACATTCCAGTCTACAATTGTCCCAGGAATAAAGGTCTGTAGTGTCATCATGTACCGGGGAAGCTTCGTGTATGACTCGTCCCAAGTCCCAAATATCACCTCAATGGCTCTTGTTTTTGCAAGCCATGCCTTCCTATGAGATATTGTGTGCTTCAATGCAGTCCTTACAGTGGTGATAAGCGATGCCACCATCGTTTCTGCATCTGCCTGTACGCAAACACTGAATGTATTCAAGTGTACATATAAATAACTCTTGTTTAATTTTAAATAACATTGCTTGAAAAGAAATATAGTTTACCTTCACTGAGTCCAATATGATCATCGTAATGAGATCAGTGTCAATGTTGCAGTGGTCCCTCTGCAATCTCGCAAACAAACAATGGTGCGGATCGGGATACGTCTTCACCTTAAAGAAACCATGTTTCTCTTTCTTTGATGCTCAAAACCTTCAGCTACAATTATGTTTGCACCTTACATCCCAAACCTTCTTGCCCATTTCCATCACCATACTCTTTTCTTTTCTTCACATTGTACATCTTTACTGTATATTTCACCAAATTTTTGTCTTTAAAGAACATCCCCTTTTCGAACTTTACCATATCCGGGGTCTATACATTCCAATGACAATAAAGGTCCCAGCTGGTTACGGTAGCATCACCACCCCCTCCAAGTTTATGAAGAAAGGCACAGAAGTGTATCGTTCGAGTATATCAACCGAGAATGATAGCGGTTCACCAAATTCATGCCCCTCATCATCGACCATTAATTCAGCGTCAATGTCCTTGTCCACATCTAGATTAGGACCTGCATTGTCAGGTACGCATCCATCAGCTTCATTACCACCCATATTAACATACTCGTCAACAAGAGGGTGGAACCTATCAACTGGGGAAGTCGATAGGTGTAGTGGAGATAAGCACCTAGCCCCTGAACTTGTACCAATGTCATAGTGCATCTGTGACCCCCTGGTAGTGTATGATACATACGTTGGATAATACGGGTGTGGGGATATATCGGCATACTGTGAAGCCGTGGTGTAAGATTCTTGTGTTAACATCCCAGTGAATGACTCAGGAATGCCACTATATGCCACCTGATTCAATAATGAAGTGTGCATCCTTGAAAATTTATTGCAACTTCTGTGAACATTGTACGTCCCATAACCTGAATACATCGGCTCAAGTGCATTCAACTTACTCGTTATGTTCTGTTTCTCCACGTACAGTTCAACATAATTTAGTGTCAGAAAACATGGCCGGATATCCAACACACTATCTAAGATCATGTCATCATTGATGGGTACCTTCTTGTAATAAATGAACCTCTCCTATTGTCTATGGAGATGTCTGCATATCAACTTTAAATGGATGTTTTCCTCTTCATCTACAACCTTGGGCATAAGAAACTGTTCTAATTTTTCAAGTGTTATTCTGCATTGTATAGTGTAAAACCCCTTCGCTTCGGTATCATATGATATGCCTTTGTCTGAGTCTTGTACTATCGTCTCGCCCCAATAGCACATCATCTTTACGGTACCCATTCAGTTAAACTTTTTAATCGACAATCTGGGTCTTAAGGGTATTAACTTATGAAGTATGAGAAAAAGAAAAGTTAGAAAACACTTGAATAACACTTTAGAGTATTAACTTCTCAAGACTACACATCCACTGTTGAATATATATAAACAGTAAAAAAAATTAAAAAAAAACAATGTTAACTAAAAACTTCTGCCTTCCACAATCACAACTCTGATGTCTTGTAGGGGTTACAATTGGAATCCGGTCTATAGTGTTAAGAAAATAATTCTCATTTCCCTATTCCATTCAATGTCTAAGTCTATACCTTTTCGCTTAGTATCTTTTATTAATTGTCTTAGTTACCTGTATATACATGCAAAAATTTAGGTAATGAGATAATTGTTTTGAGGCTTTTTGAAGGACATGCACAGCTGGACATCCACTTATTAAAGTAGAATTCCAAAATTGAAAACTTCAAAGTTGGACTAGTAATAGCGTCTTAAGAGGAAAAGATTGGGAATCCAATTGGTACCTAACCTAAACATCAATCATTTGTATAACTTTTGTCCAACATAAAATATTTATATCAAATATATTTAACTAAAGTAGGGCAAATTATAAATGTAGCTGATTAAGACACTTGAATAACAATAGCTATGACATGAAAAAAAGGCATAAGGTGTTTTCTAACACTGACGCAACCCCGCCTCCCCCCAAAAAAAAAAAAAAGCAAATATTTATCGTTGGAGACACTTCAAAGAAAGCAACGACTCTTTGGCTAAAATCCAAATTGTTCCTCTGAATCTGTAATACATGCACATGACAAGATTATGGATGTCACTTAAAAAAATAAGTTTGCAGCTGTGCAATCAGCATGATAGGATATTTTTTCTATCTCCACAAAAAAATTACAAATAAGAAATATCTACACTGTTTTTTCTCTTTTTTTATTTTCGCTCTCATTTTTCTTGCCAAAAAAGAAGAATAACACAAAGTTCCAATATAGAAAAAAAAAATTACTCAACAACATAGAGGAATATAAACAATTCAAATGTTACTTTACTGTAAAAGGCTTCTCATTCAAGTACAAAGTTTTCTAATTGGTCATGCCATATTTAAACAAAGGTGCACATTACTATTTTCTTTTCATTTTTTTAATTATAAAGAGTAAAGGGTACAAATTTACAACCATCCTCGAGTTTTGACATTGTATCATGCATTACCCATGCATGAAATTGAAATTTTTACAAAGTCAACCTGATTGAAGCATTGAACAGTACACTACTACTTCCAAGAATTAAAAAAGCAAAATTTCTATGCAAGTATTCGGTGAAACGACCACCCCCAAGATTGATTGAGTATACCAATACTTCGCAACCACGTGGTGATCTACCTCAAAAAATATGTAACTAAAATTAAAGGTGCTCTCCAGTATGGGAACAATTGTAAAACAGGAGGTTAATTTTGCACCACCAGTGAACTCATGTAAACAGGATAAAAAAATCAAAGTTAGGTGGTGGCGTGGGCAGGCGGTAGTGGGGCGGTGGCGGTGGCGGTGGCGGATGGTGTTCATGGTGGTGCTGTGTAATGGTAGTGGGTGGCAAGAGAGGAGAAGAGATGAAGACTTGTTTTAAAATTAAACACAAAAAATTAAAATTTTTTAACTTTTAAAATTAATTTTAAATATTTAAAATTAAAATTTTAAAAAAATTACTAGACATGTTTTATTTTTTTTAAAAAAATTAGATAATAAAAATATTATCAAATTTTGTTTTAGGTTCGTATTTCATGAGAGAATAAAATTATCATTTTTACTTTTGAAAGAGAAAATGATCATTTTAACAAAATATAGGAATGATTATTCCTAAAAAATAATCATTTTAACTATAAATAATAGTAACAAATAAAAAAATAAAAATAAAAATAAAAATAATCATTTTATTTTCTTATACCAACATAACTTTAACTCTTCTCCCTCCTAGAATAGAAACCGGACAAGAAAAAAAAAATTCTATTCTCTGTCCTTTCCTCAAGTATCAAACAGGTTTTTAAAATTAATAAAGAATCTACAGAGTGAAGGGCGTGACGTGGGCAAAGAGGGAATGAGAGAGGCAAGAAGCCAGAGACGGAAGAAAAAGGCCAACAGCACTGAAATGATGTAGGAAGCGACTAATAAATCTCACTCGGCAAAAAAACAAAAAACAAAAAAAAATGACTAATAAATCTCATGGTATAGATAAACAAAATGCGAAAAAATAGCTTGAAGGTTACTTAAAAAAAATGTAATATATATATATATATATATATAATAAAACTTTATACAGGTAGAGTACTAAGAGAGATGGCATCAATTTTTTTATCTCACGAATCAAAAAGGTATTATAATTAAATTAAATTTAACAATTATTAATGAGTTAATAAATGTTGTATATCACATGACAGGATATGTTTTGAAACTTTGCAAAATGAACTGTCTTGTGGTTAGGCTAAATAAAATATATTTTAAGCTTGTGGCAAAATTTCAAAGCTTTTCCTTTTTTCTTTTTGGTTTTTTAACTTTTTTAATAATTAACAGGTTAACAAAATAGAAAAGAAAAGGGAATATCTTTTGGCCCATTACCCTTTTGACAACCTCTTTGGAGTCCAAATTGAAATTTCAATTTTTAAAACAAAATAGGAGGATTGAATCTTATTAAGATTTTTTAAAATTTTGCCACTTCATATTATCATGGTAGTTTAAAAAAAAAAATTATCTAATTCAATTTGTATCATAATTTCTTTTAATTTTTAAGCATTTATTCTCTTTTCATAAGTGTGTTGTTGTTACTCCAATTTTATTTCTTTGTTTTCTTATAACCCATGTATTGAGGAATACAAAATAGGATTACGGTTAATATTTTTTTCTTTATTGAGTGATTTTCAAAAAGGTTTTCTCAAAGATTATAAAAACATAACTCTCTTGAGATCTCTCTCCAAAGCTATTTTCAAAACTCAAGCTTTATTAAGTATCTCCCTCTAGAATGGTTGTCAAAATCCTAGTTCACTCTCTTGAGTGTTAGACTAGGTGGCAATCAAGAGGGGAGGCGTTTATAATTTAAAATTTAAATTTAAAATAATTTAATGCACTTAATTTTTAAAAAGTGAGATGCAATAGAAAATATATAAAATATTAAGCTATATAAGTAATGAATAAGACAACATAAGATATAATCAATGTGAGATTAGTACAATAGATTCACGTGTGTGTATCTCAAGTATATCAAAACTATATATACAATAAAGATATTAAGCAATATATAAAGAGAGAAAAGAGAACAGATCAAACACAATGATTTAAAATGGTTTGGTTAGCTCCTCTTATGCCAAATCTACGTCCACCTTCATGACTCCTTCTCTGGGTAAATACACTATTCTTCAAATAGCTTTACACCACTAGCTTGCTTGGTTGCTAGCAAATCTTTACACCAAGTGTTTTGTTCAAAAAACACTAAAAAAAAATAACCATTTGTTTTGCTCTATAAAACAAAGCATCAAGAGGATCTTTTTCTTCAAGTATTCCTCTCAACCACTCAAGAAATAAATCACAAGGGTTTAACAATCTTTTTACAAATAATATAGGAAAATTGAAACTCACAACTATAGATATAAAACTCTCAAGAGTTGAATAAAACAATGAAACTCAAAGATGAAATGGAATGATAAAGAAGTAAAGCTCAAAACTTGAAAATCTTGATGAATATCACTTTCTATGCTCAATCTTTGTAATCTCTTGTGTGTCTCTTACTTCTTTTGTGTATCTCTATTTATAGAGGAAGAATAGTAGATTATTTGCAGCTTAAAATGAACTTCCAGCCGTTGCAGAGGTTTGAACACAGTTCTTCCCGTTTGAACAAAGTTGCTGTTAGTCAGATAATTGAATTTCAGATTAGATTACTTCTATTTCTCCTTAGTTTTTGCCTTGATAACATTTGAATTTAAAAATGTCTATAAGAGAAAAGTTCTAGATATGGACGTCATCTTTACAAAATCTCAAGAATCAGGTCAATTCAATGGTCAGATAAAAAATTATCATCAAAATACTCAAGCTGTCTCCCAGTTGGCATATTTAAATTTCTGCAGAGTTGCTTTTACTTCTACATTAATTTTCTTCCTTATAATGTTCAAATTTGAAAATGGTTATAAGATACAGGTTGTAGTGATGGAAGTAAGCTTTTCAAAACTACAAGAATCAGATCTATCTAATGGTTAGATCAAAATATATGATCAAAATACTTAAGCTATTTCTCAGTTGGTATATTTGAATTTCTGCGTAGTTGTCTTCACTTCCACATTGATTTTTTCCCTTATAATGTTCGAATTTGAAATTGTCTATAAGGAAAAAGTTATAGCCCTAGAATTCATCGTTTCAGATCAAACGGTTAGATCAAAAGTAATGACAAAATTACTCAACCTATCTCACAACTGTCATATTTTGAACTTCTACTCCAATGTGTCACCTTCCATCTTAGTTTTGTCCCACAAAATATTCTCTTCGCAAAGTCCTCATAAAATACCATTTATAGGAATTTGAGTCTTATTTTCATGCCACAAAAATCAGATCAATCCAACGGTTATATCAAAAGTTATATACATAATACTGAAACTATCTTTAATGAGCTTTCTTGCCATTATCTTTGACTTAGTCTTCTTCTTCATGCTATGTAGTCCTTTTAAGTCCAAGACTAATAATAACTTCAACAAATGTTAGATAATTAAAATTTAAAATATAAATAAAAAATTAAGTGATTTATCATTGAAATGCACAATATATTTAACCTTTTAACATAAAATTCTTTAAAAATATTAACTCATTCATCAAACATACTTTATTATGAAATCTTGAGATGAACCAAATTTTAATTATTAAAACATTTATATTTGTTATCATCAAAATCAATTAATGAAAACTTGAGACTAACATTGAGTTGCTTACAAGTCTACCTTAAACTACTAGGTTTCATGTCTTCTTTGAGTGGTTTTCAAGACATTTCACATAGAATCATACAATTGAGTTGTTTTTAAAAGGATTTCACATAAAATGTCATTCTCTTAAGTGGTTTTCAAAACACTTGACATGAAATCATACACTCATGTGAGTGATTTTTTCAAAATGGTTTTATACAAAATGTCACTCTCTTTAGTGGCTTTAGAAATATTTGACATAAAGCCATAGACTCACTTGAGTGAGTTTCAAAAGTATTTCGCATAAAATGACCCTTTCTAGGTTCTAAAACCTTAGTTGCAAATCACTTTTTAAATCCACTAGGTCCTAGAACCCTAGTTGTAAACCACTTTTCAAAACCAATAGATCTCAAAACTCTAGTTGTAAATCACTTTTCAAAACCACTAAGTCCCAAAACCCTAGTTTCAAAACTAGTTTACAAAATCACTAGGTTAACCTAGCCCTAGTTAGTAAATCCTAGGTCAACCTAACCCTAGTTAAGGAATCCTGGATTAACTAAACCCTAGTGAACTTAACTCTAGTTAGCCTAACCCTAGATTGTCTAACCCTAATTAGTAAACCTTAGTTGATAAACTCTAAGTTCTCTAGAACTTGTTTCCATTTCGAAGCCTTTTCCAAAAACTTGTTTTTCAAAACTTCTCACTCTCTTGAATTTTTAATCTCAAAATCATTTTGATAAAATTTTTTGGCTCCTCTTTTCAACCATCCTCTTGGATTGTGCTTTAAGATATATTCTAAAAAGTTCTATTGAACTTGTCTTAATAAAATGGCTAGAAACTTACCATTTGCAAAAATATAGTTTTCAAAATATTTTTAAAAACTCATACTAAGGATAATCTTAAACTTTCTAGGGTTAGGGTCTCCAAAGAAAATAAAATATTTAATGCTTTCCAAAGTAATTTTTGGAAAGTCACATTCCAAAGATGATCTTAACCTTTAAATGGTTAGGGTCACGAAGGAAGAGTAAGACAATAATTATGACTGCCATGGTTCAAACTAGAGTTTTATATCCCTAATATTTCCAAAATGCAAGGAACTCCCTAGCCCTTGTCAAAATGTTTTTTTCAAAAATGATATCCGTAATGCTCTATTTGAAACCCAGATTTCGCGAGGGAAAGGAAAAAAAAGAAAGGGAAAAGAAAATGGAAGGAAAATAGAATTTGTGGGATAAAGATTCTGCATTCCCCATATCAAGGCCGGCCCACTAAGAGTACTAGTGTTGACCTCAAAATAAGCCATAAGCCGATCTACATGAAAGCAAACCCACACATTTCTTCGGTACCGACCTGAAGCAGACCAGCTAGCAGGTGCTGAAGCACTCCCGAACACAAAAAAAAGTCGATTAGGTAGGAGACCCAATCTAACCTGGAGTAGGACTTTTAAAGATAAGTCCAATCTACTCATAAATCCACCCAAGAGAGATCTACTCCTGGAAGGAGAGAGAATACCATTCCTAGAAGGAGTGGGGCCTCCGAAGCCTATAAATACACCATGCCACTAAGAATCAAGGTATGCACAACTGAGACCTAGAATAGATTTCTTTCCTTCAAGTAATTGAGATTAGGCTTGTCTGACTTAATCTTTGGGGTGCCATCGGCCCGTAGAGAGTCGATGCATTCTCATTATCTTCTGCTGTTGTAGGCTCTATGGTGTTCATCTTGTGGTTCACAAAGCGGATTGAGGCTTACAAAAAATTCCCTCCACAATTGGCACTGTCTACGGTAAGCCTTAGAAAAGATGAACACAAATAGCACATGGGCAATTCTTGAAGTTTCACACTCGAGAAACTATAAGAGATGGAGTCATGCTGTTCCTGATGGCGAAGTACCCTGAAAGTATCCAGAGGACTTAGGTTATCATTGAGTCTGGGGAAACCAGCGGTTCCGTTTGGAGGTGCATCACGTAGTGCCCAATTTACTTATAGAGGATGACCGGAGAAGACCGCGAACAATAGGGAGCCCTTTGCGGCCCAACAATCCTCCTCGAAGGAGCTTAAATCTGAGAGTTTTTGATAGTGAGTTGAGAAGATGCCACTAGGAGATCTTTGACCTAATAATGGAGATCAAGACAATCAGGGATGAGGTTATCGATAAAGGAAATCGAAGAGAAGGGCAGAGCCAGCATCAACACATAAATAAAGATCGGTACAGGCACCACTTAAGTTGCAAGAAGAGGAGGATGGATTCTAAGAGCCTGAACATCCCTTTTACCGGCATCCTAAAAGTCACACCTCTAGCACTAGCCATTAGCAGCAAGGTCAGTCACACGACCAAAGAGATCAGGAAGACCTTACGAGGTGGTTGAATAAACAGCCTAACCAAGGGAACACTAATGTTTAATTGGCAACATGGAAAGAACTAAGGGAGGCCAAGAGACCCCGATAAGAAGAGGCCAATGGTGGGGGTAAGAAGGCCATTGAGGGCATGAACATGATATTCAAAGAGTCGATCTATAAGATATTACCCCAGATAAAGGACAAGCCCTACTTTAAATGGCCACTAAAGATGGGAGGGGACCCGAACATGTGGGATCAAAAGATATTCTACTGCTAACACAACGAGAGGGGCTACATGACAGAAAGTTACATGTACTTCAAGGATCACCTGGAGGACCTGGTAAAGGCAGGGCACCTCGGCCAATACATTGACCACACAAAAATGAAGGAGATCCCCTAAAGAGAAGCATGGGTAGAATAACCACGTGTGATAGCAGTGCTGCATTGACCAGTTGGCAAGGCCCCTATAAAGTTGCATCCCTGGTCAGTGTGGGGGCATAAAGGTTAGAGGCTATAGAAGAAGGGCTCTAGTTACCTTGACTTTGGAATGCTCACAACTTAAAGAAGTTTTACCAGTGAAGAACTGGGAGGAAGCCATAACCTTTCCTTCTATGTCTCTATTTAATGATTTTTAAACTTATCAGCAAAGATGTTGTACTTTTCTTCAGTCAAGTCTTATCAATAAAGCTCAAAATTAATTAATGGTGACAAGCCATTGGAGAGGAAAGGGAACACAAAAAGCAAACCCAAGCGTTTAAAGCTTCGTCATGCGTAAGTTGGATAGGTAAGCCCAACAATGGTCAACTTAAAAATCAAGCGTAAGGTCAGCCAATGAAGGTCAAAGCAAAACCACGTATCAAAGCTTTGTCTTGCCTAAGTCGGGTAGGTCAGCCAATGAAGGTCAAAACAAAATCAAGCATCAAATTTTGGTCCTACCTAAGTCGGATAGGTCGACTAACGAAGGTCAAAGCAAAACCAAGTATCAAAGCTTGGTCTTGCCTAAGTTAGGTAGATCGGCCAATGAAGGTAAAAGCAAAACCAAGTATCAAAACTTGGCCCTGCCTAAGTTGAGTAAGTCGGCCAACGAAGGTCAAAGCAAAACCAAGTGTAAAATCTTGGTCCTGCCCAAGTTGGGCAGATCGACCAATGAAGGTCAAAGCAAATCAAGTGTAGAACCTTGGTTCTACCCAAATTGGGTAGGTCGGCTAATAAAGGTCAAAGCAAAACCAATTATAAAACCTTGGTTCTATCCAACTTGGGCAAGTCGGGTTATGAAGGTCAAAGAAAAAACCAAGTGTTAAACCTTGGTTGTGCCTAGGTGGAGCAAGTCAGCCAGGAATAGCCTAACTAAAAAACCAAGCAAAGAGCTTGGTCCTACCTAAGTTTGGCAGGTCGGCCTAAGAATGGCCAGCCCCAAGACAAACCAAGCAAAGAGCTTGGTCTTACATAAGTTTGGTAGGTCGGCCAAATAAAGCAAGAAGAGAAAACCCAAGCAGAAAGCTTGGTCCTACATAGGTGTGGTAGGTCGGCTCGAAGAGAGTCCAGAAAAACTAAGTGTTGAACTTAGTCCAGCCTAAGTTTGGTAGGTCGGCTAAAGAAGGCCAAAGTTAAAAGATTGTCATTATCAGCACAGTATAGCCTTTGTTGCCCAAGCTCGGCCAAATAGGGCACAAGAGTTGGGGTTGTGGGATAAAGATTTTGCATTCCCTAGATTAGGGCTAGCCACTAAGAGTAGTAGTGTCGACCTCAGAATAAACCACTAGCCGACCTGTATGAAAGCAAGCCTACACGTTTCTACAGTGCCAACTTGAAGGAGACCAGCCCAGCAACTACTAAAGCACCCTGAAACACAAAAAGAGGTCCGTTGGGCAGGAGACCCAGTCCAACCTGAAGTAAGACTCTTAAAGATAAGTCTAATCTACTCATAAACTCATCCAAGAGAGGTCTACCCCAAGAAGGAGAGAAAATATCATTCCTAGAAGGATTGGGGCCTTCAAAGCCTATAAATACACATGCTACTAAGAAGTAAGGTATGCACAACGAGGGTCGACGCATTCTCAACGAGATTCAACGCATGATTTAATCTTCCGAGTGTCATCGGCCCAATGAGGGTAGATGCATTCTTAACGAGTGGGGTCTTCGAAACCTATAAATATAACATGACTTAATCTTCGGAGTGCCATTAGCCTAATGATGGTCGATGCATTCTCACTGTCTTTTGCTCTTGTAGGCTCTCTGGAGTTTATCTTGATGGTTCATAGAGCAGATTGAGACTTACGAAAAATTCCTATAAGCATCTCATATTTGCCTGCTCGGCAATCTTCAACCTGATCGGACTCATATTCAAACATCATAACACATTCCAGCCCGGACTAGCTTTTTAGGCTCTAGTCCAGTCAACTGGTCACTTCTCGAACTCGTTAGGCCCACTTGAAACCAAATAACCCAAATGCCCATGAGACATCATCCAGTCCAATTTAATTCTGCATGTTCACCAAGAAGATTGTCTCGCCCCGGTTTTTGACTAAGTTCTTTCGGCTAAAAAAAAGCACGAAACTTTGTTATTAGAACTCATCCTCCTAAAAAGACGAATGTGACTAGGTTTAAAATTGAAATTGATTTGATGAAGGGCTTTTCTAGAAAAATAGGAGTCACCACCTAACTTGATTAAGGTGAGTTAGGGTACCTAAAACTAAGTATATTCCGAAGATTAAACTTAGAGTTTTTGAAAAAGGTTTTGAAAAATTTCCTCAAGAGAGGGTTTTTAAGAAAATAGGTTGTTTAGCAACCTTAAGAAAGTTTTAAGCCCCTTTGAAAATAACTCCATTTTGGTCATTCGAAAACATGAATCTATGGTCTGGGGGTTGGTTATGTGCAAGGAAGATATCCTAAGATCATCACCCTACCCCGCTCTTTTGATACCTACATATCTAATCACCATTTGTTCACTCATTAGAATAACTGGTTACCATTATCCACTTAATATCCACTCTAGAATTTTGAAAACGGAGTTTAGTTATCACTTTTTGGATGAATGATACATGATGCAACTCTGGGAGAAAAATGTTTGAAAACATGGAAGCTTTGAAGGATTTTAAAACAAGGATCTTGAATTGATAGAGAGTTTTGAAGAAGGACTTAAGTTGAAATAAGAGTTATGACCGCACCATTTTAGGTTGCCTACATATCTCATTTGGCAAGAATCAGGTCATTCGTAGTTCGGGCAATAGCCCGATAAAAAGTAGGCGCATTAGGATCATTGAAAAGTTTTGAGGACACTTTGAGGTCTTTGAAAAGGTTTGGAGACACTTTGTGGTCTTTGAAAAGGGGACTTAAGAATTTTGATTTGAAATCGGATGTTGGAGCGCTTTTGGAGTAGAACTTGAAGGTTTTTGAAAGTGCTCTTAAAATGGGATTTTGAAGTATTTTGAAATGTTTTTGAACATAACTCAAGAGAGTTTTGGAAATTTCAAAAATTCGATCATGGACTTGAAAATTTGACTTGGAGTTACAAGAGCTCCTATGAACTTGTCTTGAAATGATTTTCGAAAATGGTTTTGAAAACACCTAGGGTTTTGGAACCTTAATATGGACAACCTTGAAGGTTGCACT